>CM065590.1:208712620-208930120 GCA_033119425.1 Bufotes viridis | reverse complement strand
CACAGTAAAAACAGCGCTGAATTACTGGTTAGAGTTCTCCTTCCATTTTGATTCAGTCCATTTTAATTGTTAAAAATTAAAAAAAATATTGTGGCTGCAGTTCTAACCATGCACTGCCACCATCATCACTTATGGCACACAGGCAAATGCCAGTTGCCATCTAATTTTCGGTGTCACAAAGCTATCATAGTAATCATACACATCTTGTTTTATAGTTGCAGTTATAGACACCCCCCCAAAAAAAAAAAAAAAACTTTCATAATATGCCAATTAGACATGTCATAAAAGATTACTTTTAATTACACATGCTGGAGAGTAGAGTCCAGACTCAGATCATCAATTCAAAAAGTGGCCTGTTCTTGGAATAAAGACACTGTATAAAGGTCAGATAGATGGTGGTCTGACTACTTCTACTACTTCCCTTGTTTTACTTTCATGTCATGCCTGATTGATGTACAGATGACTGGTTTGCTCTTTGATACAACCTTCTACAGTATGATTGTTTTTTATGTCCTTCAGGTCTAGATGACTCATAAAACTCTAGATATTGTCATACAGTTGCATTGAAAGAAGTATTCTACCACCAATGTTTAATGTTGCTGTTAAAAGAAAAATACTCATTACTGAATAGGTTAAAATATTAAATTCCGAATGCAATTTCTGTTCACTATTTTTATATTGGGCAATGAATAAACAAGGCAGAGGTTCCAATTCCAGCAGTTCCCGAAGCTGCAAGCAGAGTCATAGAGACAATGACACCGAATGTCAATTATTTTCAGCATTGTATGTACGTTTGATATTGATATGTTAATGATGTAATGAATCTACTTAGTTCTAAGTACTAATCTGGAAGCAATTGTAGAGGATTTGATAACATCTGCCCTTAGTGCAGTGACTTTCTATTGCTTGAAGGAACATCAAATTGGTTTGAAAATAGGGTCTGAGACACTAATCGAGCTGTACTGTTTCTCCCCATTTTAGAATGGATTAGATTTGGGTTTAACTTTCTGATATATCTGCATTGCCTGGGCTTTACATAGAATTCTCATTTTAAAGTGTTTTGGAGATGAATCAATGAACATTTGAACAGATCATTCTCTCCTTCTCTCATCTTGATTAATCCATTAAAGTTAATGCTTCAGCCATTGCCATCTACAGAATCTCCTTGAAAACCTATAAAGGTAAGGTAATCATAGGCAGCAGACGGTATCACATATCTGTACACATAACCAGGCTCCTGAATAACTAGACTGATATACTACTAGAGAATGATGTGTGATCACTATTTAAATAAATAAAAGCCATTGTAATGAGAGATTTAACAGTAGTTAGGTAGGTAGGACACATGCATTTATAAGTCTAATAAGGCTATATTTCATTAAAACTGTGCACATGGTTAGATAAAATTGGCTCAGCTCCCCAGACATCTTAATGTGCTCATACACCTTCAATAAATGTCAAACGCTTGAAAGCAATCTCTCCCAACTACCCCATGTGTGCACACGCTCAACTCAACAATGTTTGCATGTATTTTTATTGGGGACAGAGGAGAAAGCTTCTGCTTATCTTCTGGGGACAAAAAGGAATCAGCTATTAGAATTCAATGTCCCAATCCTTCTCTCTTTGGCATCATTTGTTGGGGAGAGTTGGGAGGTGCATGCACATCAGATTGTTGTCTAGCCCTCCGGAAAGTGATGGGTTTGTCTAACAATAGTCCAATGTGTATGTGGACCTTTACACAAACATATCTCTCTCTCTCTTAAAGTGAACGTGTCATCAGAAAATGACCTGTTGTTTAAATCACGTTTTTATGTTTAACATTTTTAACTAATTTTTGATGAGGTTATTTTTAATTTTCCATGTTAATATCTACATTTCAACAACAGCTAGAAAATCCTGCAGTTTTCACACTGGTCAATAGAATAGCAGTTACCTGCTTATCTGTCATTCTAATCCTGCCTGTAATGATATCCCCTCTGTGTATAGATAAAAGAGGATCCAAAATTCACAATAGGTTATTGTCAAATCTTATCTATTCTTTCCTTGTACAATGACTCCTGCACAGGTCACAGAGCATGCCTAGAAAACTCTCCCATAGAAGTCAATAAGGTCAGCTCCAAAACATTGTGTCTATATACCATGTGAATGCCATAAAGAAGTTTTCTTAATGCTGTGTAAATGCTGTTAAGAACAGCTCATGCAAGATGGCCACCCCCATAATCATGTTGAGGGAATAAAATAAATAAATCTGCAATAAAAAAATAAAAACAGATGTGTTGCTATCTGATTTTAACTGCAGAGATTTCATTCTGGGATGACAGCCATGCAGACCAATTTGATATAGTGTGCAGCGTATGGTATAAGCACTGACAGGCTAACCTCCCACCCCTTTAACCTCTGCAGCAATGCCTGCAGCACTGATAAAACTATTTTGAAAAGACAACCTCTGGATATGACGCTAAGCACTTGCACTCAACTTCTTTGGTTGACCATGGCGAGGCCTGTTCTGAGTGGAGCTTGTCTTGTTAAACTGCTGTATGATCTTGGCCACCGTGCTGCAGCTCAGTTTCAGGGTGCTGGCAATCTTCTTATAGCCTAGGCCATCTTTATGTAGAGCAGGCATCCTCAAACTGCGGCCCTCCAGCTGTTGTAAAACTACAAGTCCCACAATGCCCTGCTGTAGGCTGATACCTGGAGGCTGTTCGGGCATGCTGGGAGGTGTAGTTTTGCAACAGCTGGAGGGCCGCAGTTTGAGGATGCCTGATGTAGAGCAACAATAATTGTTTTCAGATTTCAGATACTTTGCCATGAGGAGCCATGCTGAACTTTCAGTGACCAGTGAGAGAGTGTGAGAGCGATAACACCAAATTTATCACACCTGCTCCCCATTCACACCTGACACCTTGTAACAGTAACGAGTCACATGACACCAGGGAGGGAAAATGACTAATTGTGGAAAATCTGGCCATTTTCACTTAGGGTGTACTCACTTTTGTTGCCAGTGGTTTAGACATTAATGGCTATTAATGGTTATTTTGAGGGCACAACAAACTTACACTGTTATATAACCCATACACTGACTACTTTACATTGTATCAAAGTGTCAGATGTTCAGTGTTGTCCCATGAAATGATATAATAAAATATTTAAAAAAAATGTGAGGGGTGTACTCACTTTTGTGAGAAACTGTGTGTATATAGATATATAAACATACGTATAGAAAAAATGGCAGCACCGTATCAAATGCTCAAAACCGGGTGCAGCGCCTCGCCGGGACCAGTCAGTCCCAAATATAAAACAGAAAAATGAGGCAGCACTCCATATATAAAAAGATATGTCTCCTTTATTCACCCATGTGGGCAGTGCGACGCCTTGAAAAAGGCTCAGTTGTTTGAAGCCGAAACGTCACACTGCCCACATGGGTGAATAAAGGAGACATATCTTTTTATATATGGAATGCTGCCTCATTTTTGTGTTATATATATATATATATATATATATAAAGTAGTAAATTCGGCAGCACTCCTAATTCGATGTCACAGCGGTGCAAGTGTCCACTCCTGGTCAGGGGGTCTTTTATAAATGTAGAAATTGGCGCAGCACTCGCTCAGATCTGGTGAAAAAAATCATGTTTATCTAACACATGTTCACAGCAGCAACGTTTCAGCTCTCTCACAGAGCCATTTTCAAGCCAAGTGGCTTGAAATAGCATCTGATTAATATAAAAGAGTGTAAAATAAAAATAAAAAACAACCAAAAAAATACCTGATCCATTTGCTTGGGGCGGGCCAGCCACCGTCATCTCACAGGATTTCAACCAAGATCATCAAACAAGATGGCAGCTGATGGCCCGCCCCAAGCAAATGGAGCCTTTAAGTATTATTTTTTTGTTTTTTTCACTATTTCTTGTTAATTGTATTCACTACCATACAAGGAAATTCAGCTTCACTGCGAATTGAATTTATCCTGAAATCTCTAATCATTATGTTCACTCTAAGGATCCCTCACACACTCTCTAGCAGCTGTAGGATACACGGTAGTCAGCATGGCTCCAGATACCTGTGACAACCTACCAGGACCTTATTAAGTCACTCCCAGCTCAACTGTGACTTAAACGTGTATTTGTGCACATTATAGCTTGAAATACATACTTATTTTCATTCTCTCTGACCATCCCTGTTGAGTGAATGATGACAATGGTGCTCAATAACCTATTCTGTCACCACACAACATACTATTATTATTCAGTTATACATTGTACAAATTCAATACAAGCAGTGAGTGATGGTCTTTTTTCCTGCATAAATTATGAGTTTGTAAATGCAGTAAAGGAATATGTCAGGGGTGTCTCTCAGGATATATAAAAACTTTCCCTTACTACACTTTACAATGTTTCCTCTTTACAGTCTGTCTTCACAACATTTTATATCCATCTATTCCACTACTACCTTTTCCAGTATAATAGCTGTCAATCTTATCCAGCATATTTATCCTCTGAGAAAGTTGTCAGTGTCCATATATAAAAAAAGGAACAGCTGATAAGAGCAGAAAGGTTTTTTAAATCATTTGCGCAATTAAGTCATACACAGAAGGTAAAATTTATGTAAATTAAAGATTTCTTGCAGATGATCCACCTTACCAATAGATACTAAATATGGTTATGATACTTGTCTTAAGCATTATACGAGGACTCTTTAGAACTCTAGCAGAGGTTAAAGGGTATGTATAATTGTGTAAATCAAGCTTTTAAGTTGAATATATAAATTTTTTGTGATGCTTTCTATTTTCTATGTCATTATGTATATCCGAAAATATTGCACCTCATACTATGTTGAAACGTTCTGTTCGCTACGGATTAATTTTCAGCAGTCATCTCATCATCATCAAAATCAATCGTAGGATTGTAATAGCGAGCATTGCCTATATTTAGATAACATAGGATCACCATTCACAATAAGTGATGGTCACAGCTTATCTCTTCCTCTCTACACAATGGCCTTTGCCACGGCATGCCCAGAACACTCTCTCATAGGAGTCAATTAACATCTATCTATAGGATTCTATGGTAAATGTGGTTATTACCTTGGACAAATCCAAGAGAACAGAACACCACAATCTAGTGTATCTAGAGACCCTCATATGCTCTTAGATCAGCAAACATACGAACGATACACTTAAAATAAATTCATCAATTTATTTTATATCTCAAATTCATGGCAACATATAAAAATTATTCCCATACATTAAATCTCCAAAAATGCATTGTCCATGAAATTAAATATAAATAACTGTATTGGATTAGGCCTAAAATAACAATCACTATAAAGCTTAATTTAGTTGATTTGGGCTCAGGCTGTTCAACATATAAATCCAATACCCTTCCCTTTGCAATAACTTTAATTTTACCTGCAGTTCATTACTCCCTTCTATGTCTTTCAAAATTACAGTAGGCTATGGCTTATTTCTGCAAAATATCTAACCACACTGGTTTCATAAATCCTGTGTCCCCTTTTTATGTGTGAACAGTCTAATAGTTGACCTATTCAATTGAACCTTCACCATTCTAGGAGCCTGGCCTTGGTAAACTTTACCACATGGACATTTCAATATACAGTATAAACTGCATTCTTGGTTCTACATGTAAAAATGTGGTTATTGTACAGCACAGATCTGAATGAAACAGCCTCTCAGTCTGTCCTTATAATAGTGTGCAGGAATTAACATTTAAAAAAAAATCTACAATCAGAAAACGGAAGAAAAAAGATAGAAAATGAGATGAGAACAAAGACCCGCATTAGAGGAAAAGAAACAAGAATGAGGTGGCCCAACATCAATAGTGGACATATAGGTATTAAACTTGTAGTTGTGTATTTGTTTATAGACCATTAATCTTTATAGCAGACATGCTATATGTACATCCAGTCTGCAATCTTTACTTCATCCCCCGAGTTATTTCTTTGCTTATATTAATTTATTTTATAAACAGTGCATTTCTAGAAAAATGCATAATATGTGTAGCAATGCTTTGTTAAGAATGTCATTTTATCTATTTTCACAGCAGGATTCATAGACCACATCTGCCAACTTGCATCTGTGGCTGGTTTAAAAAAAAACATAAGTGGTACAGAAACAAAGATACAAATAATGAACGTAAATGCTTTTGTTGGCAAAGAAAAAAAAACATGATGTAAATGGGAAACCAAAAAGGGGTGAAAGAGAGATGAGAAGAATAGAATGTTACCTAATAGCTTCATGAGGTATAAAGTATAGAGCAGGGATGGCCAACCTGAGGCTCTCCAGCTGTTGCAAAACTACAACTCCCAGCATGCCCAGCATACCTACTGCAGGGCATGGTGGGAGCTGTAGTTTTACAACAGCTAGAGAGCCGCAGGTTGGCCATGCCTGGTATAAAGTATATAAAGTAATAATATATACGGTAACTAGTGCTATAACCAGTGCTTAGAGGGTATTAACTATGTACACTATATGGGAGATTTATCAAAACTGGTGTAAAGGAAAACTGGCTTAGTTATCCATAGCAACCAATCAAATTCCCCCTTTTATTTTTCACAGCTCTTTTTGGAATCTGATTGGCTGCTATGGGCAACTAAGCCAGTTTTCCTTTACAACACTTTTGATAAATATCCCCATTGTCTATAAATTTGATACATACATTTCATGATTTTTTACTTCCTCAATGCTCAAACCTGGGAGTCATGTATAGATATATGTATAAAGGTCCCCCACCACTTTTACTAACATGCCAACATAAGCAGCTTCTGTGTTTGTACTAGTACAAAAAAGGCTTAGCTGATTTACTAAATTTTCTCTACAATTATGCAGTATTTTTCTCGCTAAAACAATAAAATCTCCATGGTCTCCATCATTCTATGGATCAGGCCGAGCATGGAAGCCCACATTTATTAAATAATGTGCACCAAAAATCTGTCTAAAAGGGTGGCATCTAGGGTGTCTACACTTTTTTCTGTCATGTTCAAAAAAGGGTGGACTTAGTGAAAATGGGCAGAGTCTCATTGGAAAAGAGCAGGATCTAAGATATACATTTTGTTACCAAAACTTCAGCACAAGTCTGGCATAAAAATCTGTCTCATAAGTTAAAGAATGTCTCATGAGTCAGAGAAAATTGTCTTTCCCTGCATCAGATTTATTATCTAGCCTGAGCCACTGTGATAAATCTGGTCCAGCTCTAGACAGCCTGTATAAGCTTCCGCCATTTTTAGAATTAGTAAATCTAGTATATATATATTTTTTTAAAATAATTTTATGTTAATGACCTACTACATACTACAAAATATCAGTTTTCAAAATGTTAAAAGCTATCTTTTCTCCAATCAAGGTGTCCCCATGATAAAGGAATGACACAAAAGGATCTAAAGAAGATACTGGACAGCCATGCTTGGCATGATCTGGAGTTATTTTTTATCATACCATAAACTGGGCATGTGTGACGGATGCATCCTTTGGGCTATGATTTTATTATTCTTTTTATTTCTCATTTTAATTTGGAACTTTCAAATCTACAAATTCCACAGAGGTTGTCTACCTTTCATTTCTACAAGTTGCTTTATTTTTGTACTGCAGTGACTTATTAGGCAGCAAGCATTTCAAGGTTTCTCAGTGAAAGTTTAATGTGAAATAAAAATTAATTATTGATATACTATTCAAAGGAACAATCATTTATTCACAGATGATCTCCAAACCTATGTGTACCCTTCCTTCTTCCTTAAGCAACTACCAGGACCTTGTCAGGGGGAAGAAAGATACAGTGACTTGTAACTTAAGAAAAAAAGAATTATATAATTAAAATTATATGTGTATTGTCCATCCATAAGTGACCCCCAGTTTTGTAGACAGACAGATAGAGTGAACGATGATAGACAGAAAGACAGATGGATACTGTAAAGTACTTGCACCAAATCATAGTAATAAAAAATAACCCTCATGAATAAAAAATATAGCAGTTTAGCCTGCTATAAGCTTCACAATGGCAATAAAATAGTATTTTATTCAAATGTATCATAGATTTGCAAAATGGTGGGAACTAGGACTTTATCCTAATGTATGAGACCTTTGGGATAATGCATGTTCCCAGTTGTATAAGCTTATCACAGTAATATTCAGTTGCGCAATTATAAATCAATGAATAATATATACAGAAGCAATTAACTTACTACACAGCTGTACTTAGGGTAGTCTTTCCATATTAAAATTGCTACTGAGTATTTTTGTTCCCTAAAATAGCCTGGAGCAATAGAACATTTCTGGATGTGTAAGAACTTAATGATTAACTTCAAGTTTTAAACTGAAAATGCTATATTGGATTCCCTGATTCTTACAAAAAAAAAAGTTATCATACCAAAGTTTATTGCAAAACAAGATAACCAACTTTTTTTTTTTACCATATACCATAATGCCATCTAAATATGCAGCCATCAAATGACTTTTTTACCATATAACATAACGCCATCTAAACATGCAGCTATTAAATAACAACAATTCCCCTTAGTTAATGTATAACCTTTCTTACAGTGGCTTCAGCTTTTATATTACTTTACAATAATACTTTATATATTAAAGTTTATCCAAGTTCTTCTGGCTCATGATCCTATGTAGGCATAATGCTAATGATATCATATTTAGGGAGGAGCCAGTCGAAGTATCTGAAGTGGACTTCGTTCCGAATTTCTGGGAAAATGTGATTTGCCGCAAAGCTGAATTTCCTTGTGCTTCTTGAAAACAAATCAATTTTCCCTGAAATGGCATTAAAAAAACCATACTCACCTCATCTGTTTGAGCGTGAAGAGGCTGTGGAAGCGATCTTGATTGAAGATCCTGCATGAAATCTCTTGTGCGGTGATGTATGACGTCACCAGGCTGGCCAACATTATGACGTCATCACACACTGCGCAAGATTTTGCGTGGGATATTCAATCAAGGTGGCAGCGGCGGCCTCTTCGCGCTGAAATGGATGAGGTGAGTATTATTCATTTATTTTTTTTATCCCTAAAAGGCCTCCATTTATACATCAGATGCTGCGATCAGTGATGAACGCGGCATCTGAGGGGTTCAATGACAGGGGGGGGGTTGGGGGGACGATGCAATCAATTGCCACTCCCCATCATTGCGCCTGCTACTTACAAAGAAATGTGCTTTGTGACAAAGTACCATATTTTTCGCCCCACAAGACGCACTGGCCCATAAGACGCACCTAGGTTTTAGAGGAGAACAATAAGAAAAAAATATTTGTCATTAGCCCTCAGGTCAGACCGGCAGTCAGAACCCCAATGTTATTCAGACCTCAGCTCAAAGCCCCTATTAGACCCCCAATGTTAATAAGATCCAAGTAAGACCCCAATGTGAATGACCCCCAATCAAACCTGAGATAAGAGCCCCATGCCTCTCATCAGCCCTCAATACGCACTCACGCTTTGCGCAGCCCTGCACAGCCAACAGCCGAGGACCAGGAAGCGATGAGTACAGAGACTATCCCGCTTTCTCGTCTTCCATTACTAATGAGCGCTTCCATAATGGAAGTGCTCCATTAGTATTTGCCCCATAAGACGCAGGGGCATTTTCCCCCCAAAAAAATGCGTCTTACAGGGTGAAAAATAAGGTCATTCATCGCAAAGCAAATTTCTTTGTGAAATTCGGCAAAACAGCCGAATCAAAGTTTTCAGAACGTTACTCAACACAAATCACATTACTAAGACATAGATATGAATAATAGTGAGAAATCACATGCAGAATGAAATCTTCATCTTATTAACACTTACAAATCTATCCTAGAATTGCAGCATGGCTTCCCTTTACATGGGTCAAATAACTAATTCACTGCTATCACTGTATTTAAATAACCTAATTATGGTGGAGTAACTTATTAAACTCCTCTGGCTTCCAGCACCCCGGGAAAATGCCCCACAAGCACACTCCTAGCTATGCCTGATATTCATCCTCCAATTCTATCTCTTAATTCAGCTTCTAGATTTCTAGACACACACATGAATAAATATTAAATTTGTGATTAGAATATTCGTGATCAACACTATTCGCGAATACGAATATATATCACTATATTCTAAATATTTGTAAATTCTCGAAGTGGTGATATTTGTGATTCGAATCTTCGTGCTCAACACTACTTATGAGTAGTGAGGTCCCAGCAGTTAGTCCCCAGTGATCATACATTTATACTTTTATCACCTATGAATAGATGATAAATGTTTTTTATGGGCCTACCTCTTTAAGCTTTAAAGGGGTTCTGTCTATATTGATGGCTTAATTTTAGAATAGGTCATCAATGTCTGAGCGGCAGGTCTAACTCACAGCATCCCCACCAATCAACTGCTCTGCAATACTGCCAGAAACAGCAATGGAACTACACAGCTCTTTTCTTTGTGTAGTGGATGGAGCTAATTACTGCAGCACTGCTCTCATTGAAGTGAATGGGAGTGGCACTGCGGAAACCAGCTCCATTCACTACACAGAGGACAGAGCTTTGCAGTTCCAGCAGCTGTTTCTAGTGCAAGTACTACTGTAGAACCACAGATCGGTAGGGGTGTCTGCATATGGAACCATCCCAATCTGATATTAATGGCCTATCCTAAGGAAACGCTGTCAACATAAAAAATCCCAGAGAACAACTTTAACTTTTAAGATATTAATGAAGCTTGTATTAAGACAATATTATAAATTGTGAGATTTCTACATTTTCAGCTGATTTAGGCATTAAGAGCCCATCTGTGAAGAGTGTTAGGTCAAAAAGCACCAGCTGATATTTAAGCTTTCAAGTGACAGAGATTTACTGCTAGCAATAAATGCAGGCACTTTCTCATTACAGTGTTATGGTGGATTGTCATTATAACTTGCCCACTTGTTGGAGACATTAATCTCAAAAGTGAGCAAAGATACCCGGCAGCAGCTATGAACTTGGTTTTATTGAAAAAATAGAAATAGTGAGTGAGATAAGCCAATAAACTCCATTGCTGTCATGAAATAAGTAGTCCTTATCTCAATCTACCCACATGCTAGCAACTAGATTAAATGCTGTAGTTCATGGGTTCATTGGGCCCACCAAAAAAAGTGATTTGGGGATACAACCATCATCTATACTGTAGCTTTGTTGTTACCAATACTCACATAAAGTCACAACATTAGTAATGTCAAATAGATCATTTGTGATAAGACATGCCTCCAAAGCCACTTCTAAATAGGGTTGGCATCTGCTCAAACTTCTTTTGTATAATGGCCAGGAGCTCATTATTGTGTCAGAGCTGGTATCATAGATCCAAAGTCGCTTTGGTCAAAACTTCATTTAAATGCTGTACGGAGATCGGTCTCTCTATACAGCATCCAAATGTGTGGGCTCCTGCGAGGTGAAATTCGTTATCATCGAACTCTTACGAGGCTTCAGTGAATAACTTAAAATTTTTAACTTGAAAAACATTTTAACCCCTTAAGGACGCATGACGTATCGGTACGTCATGATTCCCGAGTCCTTAAGGACCCATGACGTACCGGTACGTCATATCTTTAAAAGTAAATTGTGGCACTGCAGGGGTTAATCGGAACAGGATGCCTGCTGAAATCATTCAGCAGGTATCCTGTCACATCGCCAAAAAATGAAATGGTATTCCCAAAATGATCGCTACACGAAGTAGACATATGGGGAATATAAATAAATAACTTAGAAAATTTCAAATTTTTCCCAAATTTTGGTACATTTGTTATTTTTTATAAATAAAAATGAAATTTTTCGACTCCATTTTACCACTGTCATGAAGTACAATATGTGACGAAAAACCAATCTCAGAATGGCCTGCATAAGTAAAAGCGTTTAAAAGTTATCACCACATAAAGTGACACTGGTCAGATTTGCAAAAAATGGCCGAGTCCTTAAGGTGAAATAGGGCTAAGTCCTTAAGGGGTTAAAACTTGAATCCAAAGTCGACTTCGGTACTGAGGTACCAGCTGTATGGATCTCCGTAGAGCAGGGATGCCCAACCTGCGGCCCTCCAGATGTTGTAAAACTACAACTCCCACCATGCCTTGCTGTAGGCTCATAGCTGTAGGCTGTCTGGGCATGCTGGGAGTTGTAGTTTTGCAACAGCTGGAGGGCCGCAGGTTGGGCATCCCTGCCGTAGAGCATTCAAGTGAAGTTTTGACCAAAGCAACTTCTGGTCTGTGATCTGAAGCTCGCTTCGCTCAACCCTAGTCCAAGCCCTAATTCTCAAGTACTCTGTTGTGCCAGTTCGTTCATGTAAATTATCATTGTAGGTGTATTTGAGGTTAGTTTTTGGAATGGAGTTGCTATGAGCACCTGGACCAAATTTATGAAAATGGTGTATGGTAATAAATCTGGGGCAAATACAAAGTAGTTGTACCTATTTCAGTGATGACTGGCGTGGTTATAAGATTTTTGCAACTTGTTATGCAGATGCTTTTCACAGATATGACAAAAAGTGATCTACTCTAAAATTCTGACCAAATTTTTACTGCACATCTGTAGTTGGAGCTCGAAGGGACAGTGCTGAAAAAGTTGCAACCTTTTTGCACAAGTGACGCCAAAAAGTGGCACCCTATCGACAGTGCAGGGCTTTATAAATTTCTCCTGTGACTATATAAGTGTGTTGCAGCCAACACAGTTGTCAGATATTCCTTCACACTTTTAGGCTGAAATAGTCCATCATTAAAACTATTCTACCATTTTATAACAGTTGGAAACATTATCAAGTCATCCTTTTTTATACAGATTAAAATATTGCACTGTATAATGGTCCTCATTAAGGTGATAGATTTCTAAAACACTCGTGCAGTATGAAATGAATCGACTGCCAGAATAACTTTATAAAATGCTTATGATATAAAAATATCTTTCTTTTTTTAAGATTCAATAACATTCCACTTGCCAGTTAACTTTCTACCGTTTTCTGTCTTCTCTCTTTTATACAGTTTGCACTATGCTTCACCTGTCTAATCATCTTCCGGCTGCATGCCAGATGTTTCATCCTCACAACATTATGGTTCTCCTCTCCTGAGTCCTTGTTCATTGTATAAAGCCATCTGGTCCTTGGTCTTTCATGTCTTTTGAGGCAACGAAGCTCAGAAACAAGGCAGAAGGTGTTTGTCATACAATAACCACTTGTGTGACACCCATTTTCACACTAAAGATGTATATAACCTTACTTTTGAATGTGCTGAGCAAAATCAGCTCATTAGAAAAAGGTCTTGGATATTCAGATTACAATAGAATCTGTCAAGTAGTATCATCCTTGACATACGTTTATTTAATATATTTCCTCAATTTATAGAAATATCACAATATCTAACCACTGTTATGTAGGTTATAGACATTGTTATGTAGGTTATACAGTATATGCACCAAGTTCTGCAGGCAATATTTATTTCATCATGTTTGCTTCTGTACATGGCTTTTGTTGTCAAAGACTGTTTTTTTCAATATAAAGAAGGTAATAAAAATCTTTATAAAAGAGTTATTTTGTTTTTTTTACTTTATATTTTAAATGGAAATGTATGAACGATTATTATATTTCTATTAAAAAAAGAGAAAAGTGGTGCAAGAGACATTTATAGTGCTGCTGTGAATGTCTAAAAAATAGAATAACAGAAATCTCTATAGAAGTTGTCTCACATGAATGATGCGTTTTGGGGATATCTACTCTTCCTCAGATCAAAGAGACACTGTCATAGATCGTATAAACACTGTGATGCTATCACTTCTAGACATTTACGGCATCACTATAGATATAATCTTACATCACTTCTCTCCACTTCAGGGCACAGGGGCGGACTGGGAACTTGAAGTGCCCCTGAAAAAAACGAAATGGACTCATTTTGTAGGCGAGTCTAAATTAATAGGTTTTGGTGCAATACAAGTAGGAAGGGTCAACAAAAGCCACATATAGGCAGGAACAACATAAGTAGGTGTGCCAACAATACCATAGTGCCACACAAAATACTGCCCCTGCAAAACCAAATATCACAGTGGGGCAGAAAATACTGCTGTATCAAAATACGGAGGATACTGATATAGTTGAATTCAGGAGGGCATCAGTGCATGCTGGCTAGGAGCATGAGTACCTGATGATCCTAGAATAAATTAATGCTCAGAGCATCAAATTGTTATGTATCTGGACAGCGGCCATGAGGAGGACTTAGGTGGCCCCCTGTAGGGTCTATGGCCAGTCCACCCCTATTAGTACAGTGGTCCAATTCTGTTTGTCAGTAAAGAACAAAAGCTAGGACTCTTAACACAGTGATTACTTCAAACGTTTCCCCCAAGAGTGAAAATAAGCAGCCTCCTTTCAGAACTAAGTGGTCTGGCCACTTATTCCTACCATATTATACAAGGCACCACCTTCTATTCCAGTTCATTCACTATTATAAAGATAGATACAATCTACATATCTTACATAGGCAGCAATGATGTATCTAAGGGTTACCATAGATAAAATATAGCACTATGCATGTGATGTTTGGGGAAGGGGGTTACTTAAAACCAAGGGGCACATGACATAATCTTTTGTCAATTGTCAGAAGTGGACTATTTATGAGGTATATCAGAAGCCGCAATGAACTGCCCATGTAAAAGTAAGTGTTGGTGGTTAATAGCAATAACATCATATTACAGGCTGCAATGAAAACATTATAGGGGGCATTTATTAAGATCGGCATTTTAGATGCCAGTCTTAAAAAACCCCTGCGCTGGTGGTTGATCCACCAGAGTTTTGAAGAAGTGTCTGCCTCTTCATAACTTAGGCGGATCCACCACCACTTCTAAATGTAAGACAGCTTTCTTACTGTCTTACATAGTGATGAGCGGCAGGGGCAATATTCGATATTTGTGATATTTCGTGAATATTTGGGCAAATATTTGCCATATATTTGAAAATTCGCGAATTCGTGATCTCCAGTCATTATTTTCTTGACTGCAAAAATTTGCAATAAAAATTTGCATAAAAATTCAACTGGTATTTAAAAAAAAATAATATTCGTGATTACGAATATATTTCACAATATTCAAAATATTTGCGAATTCTGAAGTGCCGATATTCGCGATTAAAATTCGCAATTTGAATATTCGTGATCAACACTATTCTTACATTTTGACCTTTTTCTACGCCCATTTCATGTGTAGAAAAAAGTTAATGAGACAGGCCTGCCGGCTGTCCCCTTCCCACCCATGCCATGCCCATTTTTTAGACCTGGTGTGAGTTCGGAAAAGCCACAGATTGAGGTGTAACTAACCATTGTGCCGCAATGAGTGCCTGAAATATGCCTAATATAGGCATATTTCAGCTTCATAAATGACCACCTATTTTTTTTTAAATAGAACATGCATACACTAATAACCACATAAACAACCCATTAATTCCACACTGAACAAAAATATAAACGCAACACTTGAATGTTCATAGCCTCTACCATAAGCCATCTCCAAAGGCATTTCAGAGAATTTGGCAGTACATCCAACCGGCCTCATAACCACAGACCACGTATAACCACACCAGCCCAGGACCTCCACATCCAGAAACTAATTCTACTTTCTTATCAAAATGTACCTTACATACAGCTTGATCTTCACTGTCTTCACTGATCTTGACTAGTTAGTCACAGTGATTGATGATTATTACATATGTGCAAAAACCTCAAGCATCCTTAAATCATACCGAAATGTATGCAGTGAACCATTAGTCAAACGCTTGCTTCACAGTAAAAAAACATTAACTGCAAAATGATTAGCTGGTTATGTCCAGCAACATGGAATCATTTTAGATCTTTGTAACTGAAGAGATATTAAAGACTAACGGGGTCATTTATTATCCAGAAATACACCTATATTAGGCGCATTTCTGGAGCAGATTGCGGCACAACTAACCTTTGCGACTTTTCCCCGCTCAGGCCAGGTCTAAAAAAGTGGGTGTGGCAGAGGCAGTGAAGGGGATGGGCCGGCAGGCCTGTCTCATCTATGCTTTAGGCATAGAAAATGTTTCTAAATGTAAGCTAGCTAGCAGGCTGGCTTACATTTAGATTGGTGCTGGATGCGCCAAAGTTATGTAGAGGCTGGCGCCTCTTCATAACTTTGGTGGATCCCCGCCAGATATAGGGGCTATTAAGACTAGCGTCTAAAATGCTGATTTTAATAAATGACCCCCTAAGTACATATACCTTATATTGTAGCCACCTTTTTTCATTGTGGTGAATATAGAGTATTATTAAAACTCAATGCACATTCTGTATACATTTACTAGCTATTATATACTGTACTGTATGTTGCAACAAATGGTAGTGCACCATCAACCTTGTAGTATAATTGGGAACAATGCCCCCACAGGCACATGCTCCCGATCTTACTGTGGCTTTGGTTCTAAAATGTGATGGAAGGGCAAAGTTCACATAGTTGTACCCATAATAGTGCCAGAACTCTATAGTGCTTATACAACACTGTCACAAGAAAAACATAGTGCAGTGACTTTACAGTATTTACCAGTTAGCTGAATGCCAAAAAGAAATTTCCCATCTGTAATGTCAAGTACTGATGATGCGAAAAAGATATCAAATATTTTTGTCTAGTTAGGGGGTTTATATACACCAATTCTTAGAGCGGCCCCTCAACTGTTCACATGTACCACGGTGCACTCATTTTTGATAAACCTGTATAGTTGTCAGAATATTTTTACTATAGTCATTTGAAATTACTCTTATAAATTATAAATGTGCAATCTATGTTAACACTGTTATATCTTCCTTCATCCTTAATTTTACTATATTCAATATAGTTACAAAGTTAGTAAGTTCATTGTGTAAAGATGTGAACATTGTAAGCTCACCATACAAATCCCACTGGACATGCATGGACTGTGATAACATTGAGTATATACCATATACCATTCCATGACATAAAGCTATACCATTAATGATGTCTTAACTTAGGCTTATCGATTAAAGGCCCAGTATGTGACGATTCTTTTTTATACAGAGCAAGAAATCAATATCACTACTGAGTGGCGGGCAGCAGAATAGGTGTACCTATAAAAGACTGGAGGAGAACAAAGTAAAGGAACAAACATTAACAATCACTGTAGCAAGAGCTACTGCATCTTACCAGTATATGGAGCTTCATAGAGATGAAACTTAACTTTACTGACATCATCATGAGTTTTAAATACACTAGAAATCAATCTGTCCCTAGAAATTTTATTTTATACATGTACAAATGCATTGAAAATGCCTTGGAATGCAGTTATTATTTGTGAGATTCTCATTTATCCAAAGGTAATTCTTTTAGCGCTATTTATTCTCACTTAAACAAGGTAGTAACTACTCTGTGCTATTTACTGTGTACAATAACTTTTTCCTATGACAATATTATTTGTCCATGTAGTGTGTAATTAATGGGCTGCTATTCCTATATTCTAAAAATTACAAAAAAGACTGTGTTACACTGGGTCAGCCAATTACCAACGAGAAGTGCTCTCAGATGAGTAGATTCACCGGTCTATCTAGCAAAATAATATATATATATCTATATAAAATATATATACCTATTCCTATATTGTAACCTAAAATTGTGCAGTATTCCCATGTAATATACTGCGATCATGATAACTAGTGTTGAGTGAATCCAAGCATCCAAAGCGGAATTTGATCCAAAGTTTAGGAAAAATTTGAGTCACCACAAAGCCGAATTTCCTGATACTTCGTGGTAGCGAATCATTTTTCCTAAAATGGTGGCTGGAGTTGTCTTAGAAATACTCACCTCATCCACTTGTTCATACAGAGACAGTCCGCTCCTCTCATGAGTAGAAAAGACCTGCCAAAGGATCTGCGCAGAGCATGATCACGTTGCTACATATTCCCAGTGTGATCAGGTGATGAGGTCATCACGCTAATTTGTGGCTTTTTTAACCCCTGAAGTGCTTAATGGAATTCACAGACATCTGAGGGGTTAAGTGACGGGGGTGGCGCGATCGACGTTCCCCGTCATAGCGCCAGCTCCATATAATGGATGTGGGTGTTGTGCCGAAGTAATTCGTAACAAATCTGATTTTTTTTTTAAGTTCGGTGAAGCAGACAAGTCAAATTTTTCAAATTTTCATTCATCTGTAATTGTATTGTAACTGCCTCATCCTGTGGTGGATGTCATACTGGTGGTGGGTACAATCTAGGCATAAGACACAACTGTACTACATGTGTAGCTGTGCAAGCCATGACAGATGCCTGAGGCACACAAGACAAGATCATCCGCTGAAAGGGTCTTATGTGTACAAGTGTCATTTATTTGAAATAATAAAATTATTTCATATACTGTAGGTCAAGGTGCTGAACTTTGTAATCATCTCAGATTATAGTAGGTTAATTTGGAAATGATGAAAATATAAACACATGACACAGATAAAGATGAATGGCTCAGCAGGTGATATTAAATAATTTGCAATTAAGACGTGAATTTGTCACTTAAATAATGTTATTGCAGAAAGTTCCATTTATGTAAATTTTCTTGTGGCAGTAATGTCTTGCTATTAATAAACTGAAGAAGACTTATGGCTTTATTATTCATTGAATCAGCAATCAAGTTTAATAAATTATTCTTGAACATATGCTTTTGAGAATACTATCAGCATTCAGCAGATATAATGTATAATGTCATTCCTTGAAATAATTCAGGGTAATAAATGACAAATGCAAAAAAGCAGAAGAAGATAGAAAAATATTATGCATATCAGATCGAAGTAACACAATAACCATTGAGTGAACATAACAAGCCAAAGGCATCTGTGAGGTTGAATGCAAAGCTACAATAACAGTAAGGGAGTGAGAGAGTCTGTCACATCCAAAGTTGGTTTCAAAGTAAGCATAATGCCATGATGGGGTAGGTGCCCTGAAACATATGACAGTCTGCTTGATTTTGAGGGTTACAGACTCCCTTTAAGGACTGAGCCTATTTGGACCTTACCATGGTGTTCCAAGATGTTACTATAGAAAGCCTATACTCAGGATGTGCTAGCAATATTTAATCATTGCGTACACAACACCCAACCCCCCTAATCATCTGTTCTCGAGTAGCTCCACCGACAAAAGTTTTACTGAACAACTCCGTTGACTGCAGTGATGCTTCTATTTATTTCAATGGGAGCAGAGCTTCTGTAACCGGCTCTGTCCACTACACAGTGGATGGAGCTATGTAGTTTTGGTGCCAACTTCTCGTTATAGAGCTACTCGGGAAAAGCTGGACCTGGGGTCCAGGGTGTCAGACCAACAGCAATGAAATATTGAAGGCCTATCATGAGGATAGGAACCTTCTTGTAAAA
Source organism: Bufotes viridis (assembly GCA_033119425.1). Classification (NCBI taxonomy): domain Eukaryota; kingdom Metazoa; phylum Chordata; class Amphibia; order Anura; family Bufonidae; genus Bufotes; species Bufotes viridis. Next base: position 208,910,771 of record CM065590.1, on the reverse strand, counting down.
AAATAATAATTATTTTTTATGTCACCATATTCAGAGTGCCATAAAATGTTAGTTTGTTAACAGTTAGACTTGTTTTTCTTGTTTGTTTTTTGTGGAGCGATCTATAGTTTTGATTGGCTTTTTTTATTTTTATGGAATTCATCATGCAGGTTAAGTAGCAGTGAATTCAGTTAGTGGTTGGGATTGTTACACACACAGAAATATCAATAATGTGCACTTCATATTTTAATCTTTAATTCTATTTTTTTTTACATGACAATGTTTTTTTATGGAGCAAAAAAGGCTTATGTAATTTTTAAAATACAGTTAACCTTTTGTTTAAATGTTTTTAGTCTAGGTTATTTGCTACAAGAGGGCATAGTGAACTAGAATAATATGTAGCAATACATGTATATGTTAGTATAAGAAATACAGATAGACATCTTATGAGACCTTGCCTTTGGCAGGGCCTAAAGGAATGCTAAGATGGCAGCCATTAAGGGCCATTAATAGGCCTTAGGCTGCACAGCAGCGATTAGCACCTGCTATTGCATCGCAGGTGGCCGAATGGGTGGTAAGTTATCCCTTTCAAACTCTTTAGATGCCATGGTTCCTTTTGACCATGGAATCTAAGGGTTTAAACGAACGGGATCAGAGTTATCTCTGATGTTGGCAATTGCAGCAGGAGCTTTGTATTACAGCCAGCTTCTGCTGCAGATGGTGGGGGAACAACTCCTGTGTGCATGCCATTCCAAAGTGACACTGTATATACATTTGCTGGAAGTCACTGCAAAAATGGAAGTACAGTTACGTTAATTTCCTACAAGGATATTTAGAATGATTTTTTTAAGAAGACATTTTGAATATTTCATCACTATTAGAGATGAGCAAATTTTTAAAAGAATTCAGTTCGATCCGAATTTATTTGTGGTGAATCACGTTAAAAACGGCTACTTCCTGGCTGCAGACAGCCTTTATAGTGGTGAAGAACACTGTGCTTTGCAGTAACATGCATAGGGAGTCTGCTGTGGTAGTGAAATGATACTGTGAGTCCGTATGACATGCAGATGACAGGCGTCGCTCTTAGAATCACTGCACATATCACTTATTTGGGCAGTCACAGGGCCAAAACTGCCCAGATAACTCAAGTATGAATTCAGCCTTACAAGTTGATGCTAGCGTCAAGAAGAAGCGCACTCCTTTTACACCGTCGTCAGCTGATTCCACATTGATGTCTACAGAACCTGTTCTATTAAATGCTTATACAAGAAGAGCATCCCGAAAGAGTAGATAGGTTATCAGCAGTAAGTTTGTGTTGACGTCACTGATTATTTTGCCCTTCCTCTGATCTGTCAGAACAATAAACCACAAAAAGCGTATCCAGTCAGTTGAACATCCGCCTTCACTCGGTCAGCATTTGGTCAGTAATCCATCAGTATTGGTATGGCCTAAAAAACATAAGTGGTTCCAAAATAGAGATGACACGTGAATGAAATATTTGCATGTCTTCTGTGTTTTGTACACACTCCTGCTTTTGGCTACCAAATCACAAGCCAATTCTGATGGGACCATACAGGCCTTACATCTGCTACACAGAGAGGATTTGTTGTGCGTCTCATTTTTCCTTCCTTATGACAGATCAGAAGAAGGGTCAAATAAATGATGATGTCAGCCAGGTGGATTGGCAAAATAGTGGCCCAGTCATGAAGTGGAGAGAGTGGGAACAGCATGAGAAATCCACAGAGTGGCCCCATGACATAGTGGTTAGGTGGAAGCAACATGAGGAGACCACAGAGTGGCCCAATGACAGAGTGTGAAAGTGGCGGAAGTATCAGGAGGCCACAGAGTGGTACAGTGACAGAGTGTTTAGATGGCGGCAGCATCAGGAGGCCATAGAGTGGCACAATGACAAAGCATAGAGGTGGCAGCAGCAGCATCAGGAGGAGGCCACAGAGTGACACAATGACAATGTGGAGGTGACAGCATCAGAGGACCACAAAGTGGCAAGGTGACATAGTGTGGAGATTATAACAGCATCAGGAGACCATAGTGTGGCAAGGTGACATAGTGTGGAAGTGGCAACATCATCAGGAGAGCACAGAGGAACCCGATGACATAGTGTGGCGGTGACAGCAGAATCAGGAGACCACAGAAAGGCAAAGTGACATAGTGTGGAGGTGACAGCAGCATCAGGAGACCACAGAGTGGAAAGGTGACATTGTGTGGAGGTGGCAGCAGCAGCATTAGGAGACCAAAGAGGGACACAGTGACAGAGTGGGGACGTTGCAGCAGCATCAGGAGACCACAGAGTGGCAAGGTGACATAGTGTGGAGGTGACAGCCGAATCAGGAGACCACAGAATGGCAAGGTGACATAGTGTGGAGGTGACAGCCGAATCAGGAGACCACAGAATGGCAAAGTGACATAGTGTGGAGGTGGTAGCAGTATCAGGAGACCACAGAGTGACCCGTGACATAGTAGGGAGGTGAAAGCAGCCTCAGGATACCACAGAGTGGCAAGGTGACATACTGTGGAGGTGGCAGCAGCATCAGGAGACCACAGAGTGACCCGGTGACAGAGTGGGGAGGTGGGTGGCAATACTAATACCAGCTGAAGATGGTGGGTGAAAGTAGGAGCACTTGGCATCACATGTGTGGCATCAGGAGGGTGGCAGCATCAGAATAGTAGCTGAGGAAGGTAGCCAGAAGAAACCGGTCTTTTTTGTCAAAGTGTTGGTATGGCACCATGGATGATCTAGTCTGATGCATCACGCATTGGTGGGTGAAAATCATGGCAGATCCACGCCTGAATTTTCTTGACAAAGTTCAATCTCTCCACATTTTGGGTGGACAGGCAAGTTCTTCTTGGGGTAACTATGGCCCCCACTGCACTAAACACCTGTTCTGATGTTACACTACTGGCTAGGCAGGACAGCTGTTCCAGGGAAAACTCTGCCAGTTGTGGCCACAAATCCAGAGTGGCAGCCCAGAAGTCCAGCAGATCTTCAATGTGGGGTGGCAGGGTGCTGTCCAAGTATGTCACCACCTGCTGGTTCAGGTCCTGCTCCAGGTATATAGGCTTCTGCTGCTGGTGAGTAGTTTCTTCACTATGCAGGTGAAGAAAGCTACTCATCAGCGACTGTAGAATCAGGCTGCTGCTGATGGAGCTGGTACTGCTCCTGCCACCCCACCCCTCCCCAGCACCCATGGCATTCGAAAGTGGGCGCAGAGGGCCCCCCCAGGTCAGACCTGCGAAATGGTGGACGATGGCGCAGATATTCAGCGGCCAACTAACTACATTGATGTCTCTATAGTAGTTCAGTTTGTCCTCCCTCTCAGCAGATGTAAAAAAGGACCCCATTTTGCACCGGTAGCGAGGGTCCAACAAGGTGTACAGCCAAACGTCATCCCTTTGCCGAATGCTGACAATTTGGCTGTCACTACGCAAGCAAGTGAGCATTCATAGGCCCATTTATGCAAGTGACTCGGTGGGACTCCCTGCCTCCATCTCCAGTGCATACTGCCACGGTATGCCTGGATTCTCTGCCTCGTCTTCCCCATCACCCTGTAGCTCCTCTGGCTGCTCTTGCTCCTCCTCTCCTGTCACCTGTGTGTAAAAACCACCCATTTCACTACACCTGCTTTTGCTCCAATGTTCTCCTACTGCTCCTCCAGTTCAGCCCCCACAAGGCTCATATGGCCGTGAGATCTAGGCTCCATGTCTCCAGTCCCCTGACCAGCCAGATTTACTAGCATCTGTTACAGGACATGAAGCAGTGGAATGACGTTGTTCATCCCATAGACCTGGCGATCATCAAGAAATCGTTTATGGCCTTTCTTTGTTCGTATACACGGTCCAACATATGGAGAGTGGAATTCCAACAGGTTAAGACGTCACATACCAGCCTATGTTGGGGGATTCTGTTGTGCCGCTGCAGCTCAAGGAGGGTGTGCTTTGCGGTGTACGAGAATCTGAAGTGCATGCAAAGTTTCCTGGCCATTTTTAGCTTGTCTTGCAGATGGGTGGAAGATTTCAGGAACCGCTTGACAACCAAAATGAACACGCATGCCATGCAAGGTGCATGGCTCAGCCCTCCTTGATGCAGCACCAACACCATGTTTTCCTGTTGTCGGTCACTATGGTTCTGATTTTGAGTTGTCGCGAAGAAAGCCAGAATTCAATTTCTTGATGAAGGATACAGAGAAGTTCCTCTCCTGTATGACGCCGTTCGCCCAGGCAAACGAGATGTAGAACAGCATGATACCACCATGCACTGCACATGTGGAATGCTGGAGGGGCACTGTGAATTGCCCCTGCAGTGGATGCTGAGGATACGGTGGAGGATAAGAAGGCAGAGGAGGACGCTGTCGCAGGACCAACGGCTTGACAACATGGAGGCGGAAGCGGCATCACCTGGCCAAGTTGCTGGTGTGGCTGTTCAGAAACCACATTCACCAGTGAGCCGTAAAGGACATGTATTGTCCCTGACCGTAGTTAAAGCTTCACACATTGGCACTGCTCTCCACTTTGGAAGACACCAACAGGCTCAAGGACTGGCCCACCTTCTGTTCTATATGCGTGTGCATGGCTGTTACTGCCTTTTTGGCAAATAAATGACGGCTTGGGACTCTCCATGCTGGCTTGGCACAAGCCATCAGTTCTCTGAAAGGTGCAGAGTCCACCACTGTGAAAGGGAGGGTGCAGCACCAAGAACTTGGTCAGGAGCACATTCAGCTTCTCCGCTGTTGGATGAGTGCACGCATACTGTTGTCTCTTGGTAATTGCTTCGGTGATCGTTTGCTGACGGAATGACTGATGAGGAGTAGGAGGACGAGGAGCAGGAGCAACTGGACCGGTAGATGATGGGAAGGACAGACATCTCCTTTGGCTGAGGTGGTGGAGCCTTGTCTGCCTGAAATTGGGTGCATGCCACTGGGTGATGCAGTGGTTGCTGCGGCAGGCTGGACCACCACATCAGAGCCACAGTACTCCCAGGTCACTTTATGGTGATGCTGCATATGTTGACGCAGGGTTGTGGTGCCAAGATTGTCACCCTGGCCACAATTCACCTTATGTCCACAGATTCTATATATGGCCATGTTCACCTCCTCTGGCGGCTTAACAAAAATTGCCACACAGCCGAGTAGGTGATTTCACCCACAACACTACACACTGATTGACTGCTACCGCCGCTGCTTCCATGAACTCGTGCACCACTACATTCTGGGCAGGTAGGCTCCTTCAAAGCGGGTGGTCTACCCTGGGCACGTTTGGCTACCAACCTCCCACTGCTGTCACCCTGCTGACTCTCACCCACGCTACCAACTTGCTGGCTCCGCCACTGGCTCATGGGCAAGCTGTCACCCTCTTCTCCCTATGATGATGAAGCCCCTAATTCACCCGGCTCCCAAGAGCAATCAGCTACATCATCATCATCCAGTACTGTCTGCACGTCACTGATGTCCCCCTCAACGGTCTCTGGGTCAGGAGCCTCACCACTCGCAACACCAGCTCCGACGATACTCTCCTCATCACTATTTGCCCGTCTACCGAAGGAAGCGGCGGATGTCTCCTCCACATTTTGGCTGGCATGTAGCTGCTGACTCTCCTATAGTAGCTCATCCTTGCTGTATTGTGGGGCTGAGCCTACAGCATATAATACATCTCTGGCTGAGGGAACAGTAAAGGACAGAGGAAGGTTGAGGACAGGTGAGTGGTTATACTTGCAACATCAACTGGTAATGTGTTCAATGTGTTTTCCCTGTTGCTCAACACAACACTTTTAACATTGAAGTTTTGAACGTTCTGTGTTGATAACTTTTGAACCCCAAGAGATGTAGGAAATTGATTTCTGATAAAATTCTGGTCTACTTTGATATGCTACATGACCCCCTTCCCATTGAAAAAAATTGCCATTTGTTTCATGCTAGCTGAGTAATATTCACACAACTTGACCCCTTTAATTATAGAATCTAGGTGATTCCCCATCACACGACTAGTCATGTTCTCCTGTGTAGACATAAGGTCATTCTGGCCTGAGTGACTGACTTCATATGAACTACATGATTGTATAATCATCTATCAAACCCTACCTGGCAGCTCTCAGACACTTTCCCTGCACACTCAGCTCTACACTCGTTATTTCTCTGTATATTCACATGCATACCATATTGCTGAAGATATTTTTTCTCGCAGTTTTCAGACACCTCCCCTCTCCATACAGCTCCATACTCCTTATTATCTCTGCCTTTAAAACCATGAGTGAAGTGAAACTCTCCTCGCACTATCTATACAATTGGTTTGTGCTGTGTGTAAGATCTCCTGTGTATACCTATCAGTTGCAGTTATACACCTTTCTCCCGTAACTCCTGTGTGTAAGAGATGACAAGAAAAAAAAAAACACTTACAGACAGTGAGGCAAGTAATAGAGGCTAAAGCTGCATTACACAGGAATACACTGGAGAATCTGCACACAGCACCATTGTATCACATAGGAATACACTGAGACATTGCAGATTCAGTGCAGTGTGATTTGACCCATATGACCATGTCTCTGAAAAGCAGTAACCATAATGGGAAATGTAGACATTATTAGGGGAATCATATCTGAGGTGGAGGACACATTAAGGTGGTAGACAACCCATAAACAGAACATGAATTAAAATATATATTCACAAGACATAAAAATATTCTCTACATTATTCTTTAATAACAACCTATGCTGTAACAAGTAGAACAAAATGTCACATTAATGTTTTATTGTATGGATTGGAGATTAATTTTCCTGCTACAGAGCTTCCTTCACACAACTATAGTTAAATGATATAATTCTGCCAGCCTGAAGCCACCACTAGTGGGAGTTCACTGCATTTACAACCGGGTTGATGAATGTGAATACAGCAGTAGTTATACTTTTATCACCGCTCTTGTGAATGGGTTATAAATGTACTTATTTGGAAACTCCCTCAATGGTTTATTCAAATCAAAAGGCAAGCAAGAGTCAATATTTCTTTTTTCTCACAACTTGTCCTATTTTTAGTACAACTAGTCTTAAAAAATAATCCATATAATCGAGTGTCTCATTTTGGAATTTTGATACAGTAAATGGTGTTTATAATTGATATTAGAATGGTTGTTCTTTAATGGTTTAATATAAATGTTTCTACTTTTCTAAATTGGTGTACTATTAATTACATTAGATAGTGCACTTCAGTACAGTACAGAGATCTGTCCCATCATCTATTTATCCCCAGGACTGTGACTGTGACAAGGGGACATCCTCTGCGTCTGGAGGAAAGAAGGTTTGTACACAAACATAGAAAAGGATTCTTCACTGTAAGAGCAGTGAGACTATGGAACTCTCTGCCTGAGAAGGTGGTGATGGTGAGTACAATAAAGGAATTCAAGAGGGGACTGGATTTATTTCTGGAGTGTAATAATATTACAGGCTACAGCTACTAGAGAGGGGTCGTTGATCCAGGGAGTTATTCTGATTGCCTGATTGGAGTCGGGAAGGAATTTTTTTCCCCTTAAGTGGGGAAAATTGGCTTCTGCCTCACAGGGTTTTTTTGCCTTCCTCTGGATCAACTTGTAGGAAACAGGCTGAACTGGATGGACAAATGTCTTTTTTCGGTCTTATATACTATGTTACTATGTTACTTTAATATAGAGGAGTTGCAATTTCTTAGGATATTGACATAAACCCATCATAAATCTGTCCTGAATAAACTACCTTTTGCTCGGAGTCAATTGCAGCCACAAATATAGACACACAGCAGAGTAACACTTTTAGACGCGAAATAGGGTTGGAGTAGTATTTTTCATTAAATAAATCAATATTTGACCCTCACATTTCCCTTGCACATGAGTAGAAAACACAAGAACATATTGAGCATTGCTAATGTGATACAATCCCCCTATATTTCTACCCACTCCGTGAATAAATCCCTGCACTGTCTGTGGATTAGAAAAGTGAGACTGTACATTTCAATAATGTTACCTGCTGTCTAATTTTGCTGAACTAGCTGAATGGTTTTCTATTAGTTCCCTGCATAGCCGCTATGCCCTGCCTTCCTTTAGATGTGACAGCAGTGATCAATAAAACATATATTATTCGCCCAATAGGTCACAGAATAAAATAGTAAAATTGAGTCCTCAGTGTGCAGAGTAAATTAGGAAAGGGACTCGTGGGGCTCATCTTTTCTAATTGTGAGTGAATAAACAGAGTCATGTACAACAGCACATAAAGTGATGATAGGAGAGCTATAAAATGCTGTAAGATAATATTTTAGTCCAAAGCTATTCAAGTAGGTTGATTTCTTAACGTTCTATCCACAATGAAGTATTTGAAAGTGATCATGTATGTATGATACATTTAATGAAAGGAAAACACAGGATATTAAAATTGGTCAGCTCATGTCATTACTAGGGTTGAGCGAGCATGCTCGGCCGAACATCAGGTTGGCTCAAGCATCGCTATGCTCGGCACATGGCGGTATTAGGCCGAATACCGCATGTGCTCGAGTGCAATGCTCGAGTCTCCTCCCCGTATGTTTCTTGGCTGCTACACAGCCAATAAATGTGCAGGTAAGTGCTGCCATCACTGTAATGCGTTAGCCCTGTTGGTTACTGGCATTACAGTGATTGGCTGGCCGGAACAGTTCATCGGGTGCTATATAGCACCCAATGGCGCTTGTTCGGCTCAGTCTTAGTCAGGGAGAGCTGTGCATAGGAAGTTACAGACAGTGTAGGGAGTGATATTGGATTATTTTTATTAGAAAAACTTTTCAGAGACCCAAAAGTCCTTTTAAGGACTATTGTGTGTGACAGCAGCAATATATATTTGTAGCGCAACCTGCACTAAATTGCTAAGAATTTACAGACACAAAAGTCCTATTAAGGACTATTGTGTGTGGCAGCAGCAATATTTTTTTTTAGCACATCCTGTGCTAAATAGCATCTAATAGGCTGCTGCAGACAGTTAAATTATCTGCGCCACATCTCCTGTGTAAAGTGTGCGCATCCCAAAAATATCTATGACATTCAGTATACTTTTTACGTAGACGGTGTCCGCTGAGGACAGTTAAATTAGCTGCGCCACATCTCCTTTGTAAAGTGTGCGCATCCCAAAAATATCTGTGACATCCAGTGAACTTTTTCCATAGATGGTGTCCACTTAGGACAGTGACATTAAATTTGCCACATCTGCAGTGTAACGTGTGCGTTTAAAAAATGTATCTGTGACATACAGTGTACTTTTTCTGTAGACCCCGCAGACAGTGACATTACCTGTGGTACCTCCTGTATAACATTTGCTCATTCCAAATACCTGTGACATTCCCTATAATTTTTTATTGGCTGCTGGTGACAGCGTTGACATTATCTGCGGAATATTTCCTGGGTGACGTTTCCACATCCCAAATACCTTTTTAAATCATAATTTTTCAAGGGTGTGTATGATGCCCTCCATTATGTGTAATAAAGGATGTATTGGAGTGCGGGTTTCTTGTAATTTTTGGCAGCCCTTTTACTTAGTGCATAGGCTTTATGAGTGTGGGAGTCCCAATACATGAACAATTGTACCACAATATGAATAAGGCCCTCCTTTAAATGATATACAGGTTGTATCGGAGTGTCTCTTGCTTGTCATTTTTGGCAGCACTTGCACTTTATATACAAGTAAATATACAGGATTTTATTTTTGGTTTTGTGCACATTATTGTCAGTCTGTGAAAGTAGCGTACTACTTGGACAACATCGTTCCCAGCAGCGACCTGGGAGTCCAAGATGCATTCAGACATCCTCCCCATGCTGTTCCTGAACCATTTTGGTTTGTGTTTCCATCAATTTCTGACCTTTTCCTATGAACCAGGCACCCTCCCCTCTTCAGAGCAGGGTGTGCCTGGTTAAATGCTCGGGTTCTTTCATTAACTTCCATTATACTCTGGTGCTCTGTAGAGCACCCAAGCATCCTGATGTGTTTGGCCCGAGCACCTGAGAACTAGTCATTACTTAATTTTTCATTTTGCATCGGGTCCATTGCTCTGTTTGAAGGATGGTTAAATAGAGGAATAATACTTTGTGTGACAAATGTAAAAGTTGTGAAGAGGAGAAAATACAACTTTTTTGGAGATATCATAACCTGAAAAGATGTTGTGCAGATATTACTGAATAGTATATGTTCTACACATGTTTCACATGCATATTTCCTAAGATTTTCGGTGACATCTTGGTAAAGGTAAATACTTTGTGTAAAAACACAAAAGTGATATTGAAGTCATATCTTTAGTTGCTAAACATTTGCAAGATTTCAATGAACAGAGGCCCCTTCATTACTCCTTATAACACTTTAAACTTTTTGCAACATAAAATTGTTTAAAGCGACCCTCCAATTTAAAAATAAAATAAAAATCACATTAACTGGAGAATATGCATGAGATAGTCTGAGAACTAGTGCAGCCATCCAAAGGACTAGTGCAGCCAGAAGAGGAACGGGAATTTGCAGATCTGCAGCTAAGAAGATAAAAATGAGGTCACCAGGTAAATGTTTTTCTTTGTTCCCCAGTTAATGTGATTTTTTTTTTCTTGACCCAGAGGTTTACTTTATTATCACATAGATTTTTCTAACACTGTACAGCATCATATATGCTATACAGGGTGAAATCTCCAAATTATTCGAGAATAAATAAACCAAAATGTTTGTTTTGGGAGTTTGTTTTTATTGTCTACAAAATAATTTTACATAATTGAGTTTGAAAAGCCACTTCCCTCTTTTACTAGAAAAGAGCAGCGAATATCAATATTATAACAATAAAATATATTATAGGGATAATAGTTTGCTGACAGAATTCAAAAGCATTTGGAGGTCATTGCTAAAGGATCTATTACAAAAAAAATACCTCTTTGAAATGAGGGATTTTGTCTTAAAAAATATTTTTCATTTTACCCCCTTGAGGTTTTTTTCTCACTTCTCTTTTTTCCTATCCAGATCAAAGGTAGAAAAGCAGGAAGGAAAGGGACCTAGAACGTCTTTTATGCTGCTCTCACTATTAGGTAGTGACAGACACACTGATATCAGAGTCAGTCACTTATATGCTTTTGTAAAGTGATAGTAGAGATCTTAGGCTAGTTTCACACTAGTGATTTTAGATCCATCAGTCTGTTCAGGCAGGGAACAGCCTTATGGATCTCTCTGCATTCAGGCATTGCCAGAAGCTACCGAATCACTGTCCTGCCCCATTCACTATAATGGGGACGGAAAGAGATCAGGCCGCAACCTACCAAGTACGCCAAGAATCAACCGGGAGAAAACCGATACGTGAAGCGGTTTTGGCCAAGCCAATTCTCAGCATGTTTGCCGGGTTGTGGCCAGATCTTGCTGGTCCCCATTATAGTGAATGGGGCCGGTATGTGTCAGGTAGCATCCGGCAGGCTAATGCATACCGGAACAGCCTGCAGCAGATGTCTAACGCAAATGTCAAACGAGCCTTACTGTTTAAGGCTCCGTTCATATCACTGTTTAACTTGAGCAGTAAACAAAAACGGATTCATTATTTTGGGCATCAGTTATGATTAGTTTGTATTAATTTGTGTCACTTCCGTCAGAGATTAGTTATTTTTGGAGAAAAATTCCTGCATGTGCTTTTTCTCCCATCAAAAACAACTGATCTCTGATGCAAGTAATACAAACCGATGCAAACTGATCATAACTGAGTCTTAAATTACCTGATCGATTTTTTTTTAAATTAGAACAGAAAGCTTAACAGTGATATGAACTCACCTAATGCTGGCAGTATGGGGCAAATATGTGACAGGTTCTACAAAGCAGGAGCTTGGTTCATTCATGAGCTCCCACTCCTCCCGTTCACCCTCCACAAGTTTGCATAAAAGAAATCTCAATCATGAACAGGTGGGTGGGGAGAGACGGAACTCATGACTAACCATGACTCTTCTCTGGCAGCACCATTTTACAGTAAGTTCTCGAAATCAATTTATTTCCTGCTGATTTTAGTGTGTCTGTGACAACTTTATGCTGCTCTAAGAGAGGAGGATAAAGTAGTTTGCATACATAAATACAGTAACAGTTACACTAAAAGCAAAGCAAAAATAATTGAAATCGTTCTTTAATCTCCATGAACCCTTTCTACCACGGAGGATTTTTTTGTTTTCGCGTTTTTGTTTTGCGCTCCCTGCCTTCCCAGAGCCATAACTGTTTTATTTGTCTGTTCACATAGCCATATGAGGGCTTGTTTTTTTCAGGACAAGTTGTACTTTCCAATGACACCATTTAATATTGCATATGATGTAGTGGAAAGCAGGTAAAAAATTCTAAATGGGGTGAAATTGCAAAAAGAAAAAAGCAATTCCAACACAGTTTTACGTTTTTTTTTTTATTACGACGTTCCATGTACAATAAGGCTGACCAGTTACTTTTATTCTACAGGTCAGTACGAATACGACGATACCTTACATGTATAGTTTTTCTTGCGTTTTGATAGTGATAAAACAATTAAATGTGGGAAAAAAATCTGTTTTATTTTTTTGTTGCCATATTTTGACCCCTATAACTGTTTTGTAATTAAGTTTATGGAGCTATGAGGGGGCTCATTTTTTGCGGGGCAATCTAAATGTTTCATTGATACCATTCTGGGGTGTGTATGACTTTTTGATCACTTTTTATTACATTTTTTGTAGAAAATGAAACAAACAAAAATGGCAAATCGGCCATTTGGACGTTTTTTTCCATTTCGCTGTTTGCCGTATGGGGAATATATTTTTATATTTCTATACTATGGGCGTTTTCACACATTGCGACACCCATGATGTGTATTTTTTTAGTTTTTTAGTTATTTTATTTTGGGAAAGGGGGTGATTTGACTTTTTATGTATTTTTTTTTACACTTTTTTATAGTTCCCGTAGGTAACTATAACATGCAATGATTAGATTGCTATCCTCAAAGACTCCAATGCATTGGAATCTATGATCACTTTCCTAGTTTCCTATGGAGCCCTATTACAGGCAAGGGCTCCATAGGAAATACTATGCAGCAGCCTCGTGTCATTCATAAAGACACAGTCTGCTGCATACATGCTCTGGCTCCTCCGATCGCCAAACGGGGAGCCGGAGCACCACCGAAAGGTTTCACTTTCGGTTTTAAGCGCTCTCAGATGCCGTGGTCAGGATTGGCTGCGACATCTGAAGGGTTAAATATCCTTGATCGGCATTACTGCCGGTTACAGACATGACCCGTGGGTCTCTGCTATAAAAAGCAGGCAGCCACCCGCACCTATGGTGCCCACAGCGGCTAGAGGCTGGCACCATCTTTAAAGACCTGGCCACCCCGGTACTATTACAGCGCTGGCCGTGAAAGGGTTAAAGGGGACATACCCATATTTACACTCAGGCAGCCTCCTGACAAAAGCATCAGAGCATTTTATGCGCAGGGTAAAGTCTTCCGCCCAGCATTGAGCCCGGTGATGTTACTGGCACTGATGGGCAGGCTTTAGCGCTGCCCTAGCCTATAAAACAGCTAGGACAGCACTAAAGCCAGCCCATCAGAGTCGGTGACATCACTGAAGACACTGCTGGGTGGAAGCTTCTGGGAAATTAAAAATCCCCTTGCTCTCCCTGCGATCCACCACAGGGCAAGAGAGCGCATCGGAGCATGACATGCTCCAATGCTAACATCAGGGGGGCTGCCTGGGTGAAAATATGGGTATGTCCGGGTTCAGATCTGAAAAACCCCTTTAAGTTCTAATGTATAAACTATGATAAGCCTCGGCTGTCTGAAAACTTGTGGAAGGGTCAACTGTAATGTCACATACCTGTGAAGCGATTGCCCGAATACATATACATTATAGTCAGAACTCAGGATAACAACCGAGGTAAACTGACTTTAATTCATGTGTGTGAAACATTGTTTTGTGACAACCAAAGTCCTTTGTGATGGCAACACCAAATAAAAGGCCCCCTACTCTATCACACATGTCCTTATATAAACATATAATGAAATTGCTTCAACTTATCAAAAAAAACTGCTCCTGTCAGAAGGAGATTAGATTTAGTTTCATACATATGGTGTTAAGTACATTCAGCAGTTACTGTGAAATGACTTTAATAGTGGCATTTCATACTTGACCTTAATAGTAGTATATGTCATAAAATGTGCTTGCATATATTGTACTCTCAAATAACAGAAAAATATACAATATATAAAGGGTGTATTTTGTAGTAACTTGCATTGTGGTTTCCCTAAATCTGTGTTTACACCCATCTCAAAATATACACGTTAAAGGGGTTCCCCCCCCCCAAAAAAAAAAGAACAAAAAAAACAGTATTCAGCCTTAACCCATAGTAGTAGCATGGCTATTAAGTTTTCGGTGTACTTTGAGTGCCCTGTGGTTACTCAGTTGCATTCCATACGCCATTTGTTTTCATCCTAGCACTGAAATGGCGAGATGTGCCCACAGGATCAGCTCATTTGTACACGTCATACTTCTGAATTGGCTACAATTCCCCCCCTTCTCTTACGTCCTGTTTCATCTGTGCTCTGTCTGATGACTCTCCATTTGATCTCTATCCTAAGAACTGCCACTTCCATTATCTAATATCCCTTTGCTTTCATACATGCACATTAGGGATATCTCTAGAGTCTGCTATGAGCAGGAAAGTCGTGGCCGATGTTCCACTGAGAAATTAGAACCAATGAAACATGAAAGCACCCCATTCACGTGACGCAAGCAGGACTGTAGCCAGACAATACTGTGGGCATCACATGATCTACTCAAAGAGCTAAGAAAGGATAACCTTTGAAAAAAAGAAGGTCAGTAGGTGTGCAGTTAAGGAAATGTGGATTAATTGGTGAAAAATAATTGAATCCTAGACAAAAGGACAAATAGAATATGGCCACAATTTAACAATAATTTATCACATGGAATACTCCAAAGAGCCTTGTTTGGGCTGTGACCCAGGGAAGATTCAGGAATTAATATTCTAGGAAAGTAGAATTTGCGTTTCTACTTCTATAAATGACCAGGAAGAAAATGATCTGTGTGAAAGGATTGCAAATCCCAGCTTTTACCCACCACTCCTATAGAGCGGTTGTAACCTTGTTTTTTTTATATATAACACAACTGTCTATATAAAGTGATTGTTGAATGGGGTTAATTATAACAGTATTATCCACCATGTTATAAAAAATGCTCCTGGCACAGTAATAAAATGTAACCATTACCATTTAAGAAAACAGTAACTGCCTTATCTTGTTCACAAAGAAACTATCATAAGATTGTGCATGGTAATCCCTATAGGATACAGAATTAGTATACAGAGTATTAATATCCATTCATAAAGCAACTATTCAGCAACTTATTAGGTTATTAGGGACTTCAATTTAAATTTTCTTTACACCAGTAAAATATATACCAGGTTTCTAAATGCTGGTCTCATGTTCTCTGCATTTTAGTCCATATAGTTTTTCAAACTGACCATACGTGTTTATTGACATTGGGCAAACGGACAAACTATTATTCCCTGAAGAGCTTTGCTACCATTTGAGTAAAGTTGACAACACTATGTACAGTCATGTAATGGGACCTACAGGCAAACATTTTATAAGAGAGTGACAATTTATCACTGGTAAATTTAGTTGTTAAATTTCTCATGACCAATGTTGATTTTAGTTGAAATTCCCATTCTGATCAACTTTAGACTAATTTGTATGTCAACATATAGCAATAATTTTTGTATGCTCATATCCATCATTTTAGTTTCATACATTTGGTGTTAAGTACATAGATTTCATTAAGGCCAATCTTTATGTAGCTCCTAGCCAGATAAATAAAAACCATATGCAGCTTGGTAAAGATCTACCCCCTAGTAGGGGCAACCTGCAGATAGGATATTTAGTATGTGTGGGTGGGGGTGGGGGTGAGGGGGAGCTATGTGACATGAATGATTTGGAGCATGTCTCTCTGTTCAGTTCCACACATACTAAACATCTCATCTACTTGTTGCCCCCACTATGGGGCAGATCTTAATACAGCCATGTATTGTCCTTATTAATCTGACTAAGATCTGCATAAAGATTGGCCTTTACTATTTACAGTATATCAGTATGTGTGTTGTGTAACAAAACAACTAAAGAACTTTATAGTAGTACATTATAAAAAATGCTACAAATGGATTATGTTGCTTTTTACTTCAAAATCAATTGTAACAGTAGGTGCACTTTAATATAACCATAAGGCTAAAGCCAACAGAGATTCAATCAGACTTCTGCCATGACAGGTTTAGAACATCTTCCTTAGGAAGCCTTGTGTTTTCAAGAATAAAAAATGAACCTTCCTTTAAAATGGCAGTACCTGCAAGACAATTATGACTTGCTTATGCCAAACAAATTGCTATTTTTTTCTAAAGACAAACATTTCCATCTCCGGATAAGTATGCGAGGAGGCTCCAGGCTGCTACTATTTGGCAGTGAGTCATATGCAGTGATAATTTTAATGAGACAAAATACTAGAGATAAAGAAAAAATGCTATTCTCACAATGCTGCAAGTGTTTTTATTTTTTTTTCTACCCGCATTAGCTTTTATGCAGGAGACGCCACATTAGCCTAAGGGTGGCATTAAAACTCTGAATCTGAATTGGAGCAAAATGCATTTTTTAAGCTACTAATCGGGCAGCAGTGGGTACATCTTATAAGCTTCATTTTTATTGCATTATTCAAAAATGTTTTGAGTCCAGTTATTCAGAATTCAAAGAATATTAGAATGCTCCATTAAATGTCTGGCTTGCTCTTTTATATCTTCAGCCTCAGCTGTACTAATATAAAACAACACTCTGATACACACAACTGAGAAACATAAACATGTTTGGAAATGTATGCATGTATTATAAAGTCTTCTGCATGTACTAATTGCAAATGCTGGCTGCTATCTCTTTGCACACATACAGGTAATACAATAATAATCATCAATGCAATATAGACTTCTTACCATCTACACAGGCTGGCCTTGCTCTTGTTGTGCCGGCAATCTGTCCTTTTCTACATGCACAGCGAGCAGTTTGTCGGGCTATGGTCCTTCGGGGCTGACTGCTATCTCTGTCGTATGTAACAACCTCACACGTACCTGCAGCCAGTTGACCTGAAAAAGAGCCAACAACAGGTACCAATGTCAGAGACGGTACTATGAGCAATCAATTATAGGTAAACAGAGTGAGCCCCCATGCAGCAAAAGCCACTTCTCTTCAAATGGGAAATAAGCTGGAGGATGTAATCAAACTGAGATGACATATAATTTTTCTCAGAGTTGGACATGTCAAAACCCAGCAAAGTGATGCTGTCAAGAAAATTGTTATTGGCCTACAGAAGGAGTTTTGGGTCAATCAGGTCAGAGTTACTGTGATGTAGTTTCCAACACTGGTAAAAAGTAGATATGTTTCTTGAATTAAGGCTACATGGTAGGATATATATATATATATAAGTATATAAACTATATATAGTTTACATTTAGACTACAAAATAGACTGCAATCTACTGAACCTGTAAGGACTGTTCTTCTTCTGCCTGATCATTCATTAGCATGCATTGTCTTCAAATGCTATTGTAATTGTGAATTATTATCTTCCTAGGTGTAAAATGTATAAATTATGCAGTATCTAATGAAGGTGAAAAACTGTTGTTAATGAGGCAACTGCTATTATTTAGAACATCGGCTGGAGATGTCATACAACTGTTTTTTTAAACTTCAGATTCGTAGAACTTGTAAATGCAAAATGCTGTTAACCTAATTCTGTGCAGTTGTAAATGTAAAACACAGTTAACCTATTTCTGCGCATTCTGTTTATTTCAACAATGAGAATCCTTTACTTTTCTCTATGCCTAAACTGCCGGCCATCAGACAAACTGTATGCAAAAGCATGTCATTTTTTCTGACTGATCAAACATTTTTCAAACTGATCAGGATCCAGATCAGTCTGAAAAATGCCTGACCAGTCAGAAAAATGCATTGCAATACTGGATCCATTTTTCTGGTGTCATCCGGCAAAACAGATCCTGTATTTATTTTTTTCACATTTTTAAAGGTCTGTGCATGCGCAGACCAGAATGCCGGATTCGTCAATGCGGTAATTTTAATGCCGTATGCGGCATTAATACATTTCAATGGAAAGTAATGCCGGATCCGGCATTCCGGCATGTCTTCCGGAATTTTGGATGGAGGTAATACCGCAGCATGCTGCCATATTATCTCCAGCCAAAAAGCCGTTCAGTGACTGAAATGAAGACAATCAGATGCATACTGAACGTATTTCTCTCCATTCAGAATGCATTAAGATATAACTGATCCGTTTTTTCCGGTAATGAGCCCTAATAATGAATCTCAACGCCAGAAAAGAATAACACTATTGTGAAAGTACCCTAAACAGATCCCATCTTCAGTTGTGTTTTTAAAGTTCCCCATGATTATTTACTATTTATGTTGTTAGATATGTTAATCTACATGTTAAATGAATTTGGAAACCCATTACGGTTAGACAAGGCTGGGACATACACATATAAGGCATGTTTACACACAGCAGATACATTGTAGAAATTTCTGTAACTGTCTTATTGATCTGGATAGAGTTTGCAGAAATCCATGGACATGTTGCAAAAACAAACAACAAAACTGTATGGAACCAATTTTCAGTCTTGCTGTTTGTGTGCGAATACCCTCTGTGGATTAGATTTTTATTTTTTTTGCAAGAAATGATTGGACCCCAGCAAATGTTTTCCTACTTCCCTCTGTTGGGATTTGATGTTGGCAAAATTATGCAAAAGCAATGCAAACAGAGTTATGCATTACAGATCTGCATACATAAATATATGTGACTGTGGCAAAAGAGTCAGAATCAATGGCCCAGATTTACTATGAGTAACACAGAGTAGGCATCTAAAAAGGGTCTTTATTTGC
This sequence comes from Bufotes viridis, assembly GCA_033119425.1. Lineage (NCBI taxonomy): Eukaryota > Metazoa > Chordata > Amphibia > Anura > Bufonidae > Bufotes > Bufotes viridis. The sequence goes on along the minus strand of CM065590.1, from coordinate 208,891,837 downwards.
ACCAGAATTATCACAGTGGCTCAGTTGTATGAAAATCTACCATATTTGTAGACCGCCTGTTTAAAAGTTTGAGATAACTTTTTGTTGACTTACTTTGTTTCAGATTTGTCAACAAATTTCAGTGTAAAAAGACACATTTTAGTCCACACTTCCTTTCCAAATAAGCCATGTTTCCTTATGGAAGTGCAGGCGATATCATAGACCTTAGTAAAACACCAATCTATGATAATTATCACTTTTTATGCCAAATTGCAAGTATAGGTGAAATGTTTCTATAACATTCACTCACACAGACCCCATAGGACACGCAGTCACCGTGTATTAATAACATTGCCAGTCATTATCTCCAAAACAGTACCAACTACAGTACAATAGTTACAGAAAATGCAAACCACCATAATATTGCCAGTCATTATCTCCACAACAGTACTAACTTCAGTACCCTATTAATAAAAAATCAGCAGCCATAATGTCACTATAAAAGAGGAAACACAGACCACAATAACAATGACAGCTAGGCACACTACTTTGTATAAACTCCAGTCATACCATTCAATTACATAAAGACAGTGACCTCTCCTCCAAGTCCCATTGGTTTCTATCCTTAACTAAAAGGAGGTTACATAGTTACAAAGTTATCAAACATTTGATATGGATGCTTCGCAGAATTTCACAAAGAAATTTAATTCATTACAAATTACTTTGTCACAAGTCACATTCCATTGTATGTCATGGGTGCAATGACAGGAAACAGCGATCATGACTCCCTCCGTCATTGAACCCCTCAGATGCCGCATTCATCAGTGATCACGCACGGCATCTGACATTACAATTGAGGCCTTTCAAGGGTAATCAATGTAAAAAAAATACATACTCACCTTATCCATTTGCTTGTGGAGAGGCCATCATGGCCATCTAAAGAGACTGTGCAAAATGTAGCGCATTGATGTGGCGATGTCACATGTCGTTATTGATGATGCCACCGTGCCCGACCAGCATTTCAATGATGTTTCTTTAATCAAGATCACCACAATCAGTCTCTCCGTGAGTAAATGGATGAGGTTAGTATGTATTTTTTTTGTTACCACCATTTCAGGAAAATATATATTCGGTACCACGAAGTGCAAGGAAATTCGCCTTTGTGGCGAATTGAATTTTTCCTGAAAGATCGAAGTCAATTTGTTTGACTTCGATTCACTCATCTCTACTAGTAATCACATAGGAAATATTCTAAATGATATTTTCTATAAACACTGTTTGTCTGAACTAGATACTAGTTATATATGGAACTGGCAGAATTCATTGTGATGTAAAAGTCCCAATGAGAAGCATTATTCATCAGTAGTGTGGGCAGTGCTGGCAAGTAATTGGAGAGATCTACCTGTGTGCAAATTTTGAGGCCAAATATCGAGGATGAGTGTATGTAGAAACACTTGTTGGTGATAGCTGGACTGTGTAAAATGTGCTGACAATCATCTGATGAACAAAAAAAATTTCAATCCTTCCTTTCGCTCTGCACCTAAAATCATTGTTTCTGTACAGCAGATCAAGCAGTGAAAACAACAATCTTCTGCACAGGAACAATGACATTCTATGGTGACAAGCGATCGCTGCACCATGTAAATGTAACCCCCTTCTTCACTGATGATTAGGCAATTATTTATAATGTTTAGTTCAATTTAGATAATTGCCAGAAATATTGGTCCATGTAAAAAGAGCTATAGTGTGGTCTGAGATTAGTTACTATTGGCCAAATGGTCACTACTTATTAAAGACTTGTGGTTGTTACTGATAAGTCGTTATTTGCATTCAGTTTATTGGCTGGATGTAGTTCAGCTGATGATGCTTCAGTACTTCTTTAGGCACAGACCTGTTTATCTGGATGCCAAGCTCATATGTTCTGTTTGAAGAATTACCTTTAAATATACTTCAAAATTTCTCAAATAGTTTCTATGGCATCAATGGGCATGTAGATAAAAAAAATCGATACAAAAGGAACAAACAGAAGAAAATATTTTAAAAGGCAAAATTCTGTTAACTTGATTCACCCATAAGATATTAAACACTATATACCAGATTACAGAAGCATCTCAGTCCTGGCTCTTATATTATGTGAATTTCAGCACTTGTCACTAAAACTTTGGAATTAGTTTTAAGTAGGTCATAAGATAAAGCTGCATATGTTTTACATGTCATTATTCTTGTTGTTGTGCTTTACAGTTAAGGATTTACACCCGCATTTGTGAAGCTGTTAAACTGCAAATTAAACATTAAAGTGTTACATGATCAACTGTTTAACTTTTCCAAATATAAATGAACCAAGCAAAGGTATATAACTTTTAACTTTCATAGTCAATTTACCAGAAGACGTTAATAAAAAGTGAAAATCTGATTATGTTAACATATTCCTTTTATTTAAGATATCTATACTAATAAAATCCCTATGTGCGTGGTGTCCGTGAGTGAGTGCTGATTTGTCAACTGCGCATGCGTGGCGCACAGACCAATTGACACACACTCCACGGACACTACATGTGCAGCATCCTATTGTAATGGCAGCGGGCCCGGTGCAGTCACTGTATTGCACCGGGCCCCGCTCAGAGTAGTAATACTATGAATAACTGTAATAATAATAACAACGATCTTCACTCCTTCACTTACTAAACGGTGAGGCAGGAGGCCGGGCAGGCGGTCACTGGCCGGGTAACTCACTAAGTGAGGTCCCTGCTCCGCCCACTTCATGAATGAAGCAGGCGACGCAGGCGCATGAGGTAGTGAGTTATGCTGCTAGTGCCTGCCCACCCGCCTGGCCTCCTGCCTCACCGTTTAGTAAGTGAAGGAGTGAAGATCATTATTGTTATTACGTTATTACTACTCTGAGTGGGGCCCGATGCAATACAGAGACTGCACCGGGCCCCGCTGCCATTACATTCACACTAAACAGCGACACTGTTATGGGGGGATCTGTTTGATGACACATAGCATAAGATGCTATGTGTCATCCACAGATCCCCCCATAACAGTGTCAGCCACAGTGCCCCCATAAAAGTGTCAGCCACAGACCCCCATAACAGTGACATCCACAATGCCCCCATAACAGTATCAGCCACAGTGCCCCCATAAGAGTGTCAGCCACAGACCCCCATAACAGTATCATCCACAGACCCCCCATAACAGTGACATCCACAGTGCCCCCATAACAGTGTCAGCCACAGTGCCCCCATAACAGTGTCAGCCACAGTGCCGTCATAACAGTGTCAGCCACAGTGCCCCCATAAGTGTCAGCCACAGACCCCCATAAGTGTCAGCCACAGACCCCCCCCCATAAGTGTCAGCCGCAGACCCCCATAACAGTGTCAGCCACAGGTCCCCCATAACAGTGTCAGCCACAGATCCCTCATAACAGTGTCAGCCACAGACCACCATGACAGTGTGCCATCCACAGATCCCCCATAACAGTGTCAGCCATAGACCCCCATAACAGTGTGTCCTCCACAGATCCCCATAACAGTTTCCTCCACAGATACCCCTCATAAAAGTGTCACCCACAGATCCCTCATATCAGTGTCATCCACAGATCCCCTATAACAGTGTATCCACAGATCCCCCATAACAGTGTCACCCACAGATCCCCCATAACAGTGTCTGCCATAGACCCCCATAACAGTGTGTCCTCCACATCTCCCTCCCAATAACAGTGCCATTCACAGATCCCCCCATAACAGTGTGCCATCCACAGATCCCCCATAACAGTGTCATCCACAGATTCCCCATAACAGTGCCATCCACAGATCCCCCATAACAGTGCCATCCCCAAATCCCCCCATAACAGTGCTATCCACAGATCCTCCATAACCGTGCCAGCACTAATGTTCTAGCGCCCGTTATTGTAAAGGGCATAATTTCTAGTAATTGATAAATACCTAATTTGAGAAAAAATTGCTTCAAGTTCATACCCAAAACCTTAGGTCTGTTCTGATTTCTATAAGGTAAAGTAGTGCCATGGAGATCTTGTTTGCATTCAAATTACCAGTCTTATCCAAGTACATGCATATATACACATTACTGTCACTGTAGATGAAAATTTAGATTCACATATCTTTGTGAATTGTGATGAGCGGCAGGGGCAATATTATAATTTGCGATATTTCTCGAATATTTGGTAGAAAATTCGTCATATATTCGTGAATTCGCGGCAATAGAGGCATGGGTCACTATAGCTGCATTTTTCAAGCTGCTAGAAGTTTCCTGTGATTGGAGAAAATGGTTGGCACAGCAGAACATTACAATAGCTTTATATGCAGATAGAGTGCTCCGATATATTCGCAATTGTGCAAATTGGCAATTAATGATGCGCATATTTTTACGCAATACGTGCAACTTCACACTTTAGCAGGTCTGACTACATATTAGTGATTAGTGCACTAAGTATTGTTGTCAACTTGTGACATCACAGCACTTTTTTATGTATGTATTTAGCATCACTATGTAACTACCTAACACCCTGCACTGGAACACTATATCACAATCTAACCTACACTATCTCCCACTAACTATCAGTTTTATATATATATATATATATATATATATATATATATATATTATCTAGCTGTCTAATGTAATGAGTCAAAATCAGAGAGCACAGCAATGACACTGCTGTCTCTATCAGAACTGTAATAAACTGTAGAAAATGGCAGTGGGGAGGTTCTTATATACTAAAGGGGTGGGCAACTTTCCAATTGGTTGCTAGGGATGTTGCTAAGCTCAGACAAAGACATTACAGTCTTCCCATTGGCCCACTAGAAAAAAGGGAGGTTACTGATGAAAAAAAAGTAGAATATTTAAAAATACGAATATATATCACTATATTCTAAATATTTGAAGTTGCAATATTTGCGATTAAACGTTGCAATTCTAATATTCACACCCAACACTATTTGTGAAAACAGTAAACCTGTCAGAAAACAAATGTGCTCACTCATGCTTCAGCAGCCAAGAATGTACTGTTGCTTTTAACCACAAAGCATTGTTGAGGTCCATAGTACTGGTTTACTTGAAATTATTTTATATGGTCACTGTTCTTTCACATAACTTTGCATAAATCAATAATACAGGGAATATGAGAAACTTTGTATTCTATTATATCAGAGAAAAATGCCTTGTTAGCCTCTGTTCTTTCCCAAACTAGCATTCCCTCTAAATGATGTGATAATTCTGTCTTGTAAAACCATGACAGCCAGCCTGCTCACTGAAGGATTAAATAAATTACGGTACACCATCCCGTGAAAATCCATTTAGAATTGAGAGACAAGGCTAACAAAGCTGGAGAAGCTAATAGTTACAGTTAGTGTTATATCTCACCTCACTATGGCTCCAAATACTTTATAATGTCTTATATGGTACTTCCTCATGATTCTTAATGAGTATGAGAGAGAGAAAGTTAGGAAGCAGAACCTTCTGCCTCTATATGTATTCTATGGAGATACATTATAGCAGTTAGTCTCCACCCATCATGTCAGGGGCAATTGAAAATTATAGATTGAATCATACAATCATACATGGTCAGACATAGTGTTATTCCTCATATACACACACAACATTTATCGAAAAGTTATCAGAAAGTGATAACTTCTAACACAGGTTCTATACCTCTATGATAACACAGTCTTGTCACAGAAACATTATCACCATTACTATTACATGTTCACTCATAAAGATAGTGATCTGAATCTACACCATCCATATATAATGTTTGAACAAAGACAGAACACAAATAGAAAGTGTTGTCATTGAGACATACAGTAGATTAAGTACCGATAATTGGCAGGAAAAGTAGATAGTCAGCTAGGGTGACATAAAGTGTCACAATTTGTAAATTAAAAAATATAACTATGCCCAAATGTTTACAATTTTTTTTCCATATAAATAAGAAAACTTCAGTGAATATAATATCATATAATTTCCCTATGCCTGGCAATTAAAAAAAATATATGTTTTTTAAGCAATAAGGGGCCCTACCAATATTTCATACTGACGAGAGTTACAGCAGCATGAATCTGATGACAGATCTCCTTAAAGTAATGAATAAAACAAGGTATTAACCAGTTATCTACAAAATATGTTAACTTGGACTCATAACTCATGTTACAGATAATGGTAATCTGAAACACTGTTCAATATCAGTTAATAAAATAGTTCAATAGCTTTTTTTCAGTATTGATACTGTAATAGTGCTTAACAGTGTCCATTTCCTTCTCTTTTCTGAATAGTTTATAAAGTCTGGTTGGATAAGTATCTACCATGCAAATGTAATGTTTTGATGAAAGTAAAATAGAATGAATTTCTAAATTGAAACAAGAATCTTTCATTTAGATAGAAATGTAATTAAATTATATGACTAGTTTTTGCATATGCATAACGACATACTTGCTTCAGAAGGAAAAGATGATTGGATTTAATCTTCAAAATTGAGTGAAAATATAATTAGTACCACTATGGCATGTCGCTGAGACAATATATTACAAAAATTGGAACAAATTTAAGCTGGTTAAAAGAAAAATAGCATATTTAGAGTTCTTTGTATCTTTTATGCTACTAAGGTTTATAAGATTCATGAAGAGTCCACAGTTGGATACATAGGTATTCCCTGTATTTATTTCATACTGCCCTTGTATTTACACAGGGACAGCATACTGAGCAGCACCATACAGAGAAGGTTCTCATTGCAATTATAGCCTCATAGTAATCCCTATTTGCAGAGGCTTTACAATCTAATTTCTATGTCTCAGTAATACAAACAAGAATACTCACATGCTAAAGCAAATAACATAGAATGATAGTTAAATCTCAGTCAGAATATGGAATATTTGGAAAATAGTCACAAAAGTTAGAACCCATATAGGTGTTCTCCTGCTTGGACTTAAGACAAGGCAGACAATGTTAACATCAATATATTATTATTGTTGTTATATGGTTATCTGTGGTCTTCACCATTGTTTGAACTACTTGCAAAAATATTTTATTTTCTCAAATCATCTTTAGAGGATGTAGGCATCTTTGGTACATTTTATTAGTGCTTGTCTTTGATTAAAAATAATTTTTCAAATTGGTCTTTATGATAAATTTTGGTCAGTTTGTCTTCTAGGGGTTTTGGTTCCACTACATCTACAGGCTCATACTTTAGCACTTATCTCTGACAGCTCTTAAACACTCATCTAAGCTAAATTAATATTAAACTGATAAGAATGGAACAGTCTACAGATACAGTGAAACTGAAGCTGATATTTTTTTGTAAAAAAAAAAAACAATTGGAGATTTTTATTTTTAGCCAATCAGAACTTGAATGCACTATATAAAAAAAATCCCCAAAGGTCTCCACAGCCTTTAATTTGACTTCTGAACAAATAAAACATTTAAAAAAAAACACACACAGATTTAATTATGTTGGTAAATCACAAAGTACTGCAGTCAGAGAGAGTTTTTCAGCTAAGGGTCATTTCTATGGAACCCCATCTATGCTACACCTAGAACTGAGAGAAACATTGTAAGGTCTAACTCAGATATTGTATAACACTGCTTTAAGGTGGGCATACACATTTGAAAAGTGTTTGTCAAGCCTGCCAATTTTAGGCCATATGACTTACTTGTATGTGGAGTTCCACACTCTCCCTGATGGCAGATGTTTGGGAAAGATATATCTGGTAGCTAGATTTGAACATGCCCAATCCTTTGTTCTCAACTGAGATAAGTTGTCACCACAGGTGTCTGATATCAGTTCTCTCTTTACTCTCCCTACTGTAAACTCATATATATTTGACTAAACTGAGTGTGAATGTGAATGAGGGGTCAGAAGAACTAGTTGTCATCTGAAAGAACAGCTAATGTACAATATATGGTCATCCATATACAAAACTAAATCTAATGTTTATCCATCTATTTATCTACTTATCTCTCTCTCTCTCTTCTCTTTTTTACACGTGTACACCAGCAGTATTGAAATCATCCTTTGAGTAATTGATGACTGTGCTCTACTTGAAAAGTTCATGAACCATAGTGCTATATAGTAAATACAAATTTAATGGAATTATATGACTGATATTTAATCACCCCAGTACAATATTTATTGAACTTGTCATTGACGTTGCTAACTATTTTAAACTCTTTGAACAATTGGAAGGTCAGACTATTGCTAATTAGACAAAGACCTTAATGTTCTAGACTAAGGAATTGCTGTAAAAAGAGTTTTAAAGCATGACATTTGCAAGATGTCTTTGGAATACTAGATGGACCTCTTATTACCACTGATAATTGTTTTCTTTGTGTCTTGTCTGGAAAGCTTTCCTTAAACACCCTGCAAGGATGGCAAAACAATTACCATCATTCTTTAAATAAGAGCTTTAAGAAGGAAACACCTCATTAACAGTGCAAATAAAAATGAAATGCTAAAAGTCTCCTAAAGCTTCATAAAAATTCCCATTTATGTGCAGGACTTAAGTGACTGACAAAGATAGTCTACTTTCCCAGCCTTAAGACTATTTAATGATAAAGGAATCACCATTTGAAAAATCCCCACTTGCTAATTCACAGTGGCACAAAAGCGATTTTTAGTCATCTATTCATAGTTGTGAGAAAAAAGCTAAGATGTATCTTCTCATTGTTTATTTCCATACAATCGACTTTCCTGTGATTTTTTTTTCTTCCATTTAAATGGATTTGAAAACATCCTTTTATCCTTACTAGCTACACCAGACATGCAGAAAATTATAATCTTCACAACAAGAAAAGGATAATCACTCACTGCCTGATGCACGTCTTTGAAAAATGGAGAAATCAGAAGGCCAAATTGCACAGCAAAAAGCAGTTGCTGCCTAATAATTTTTCTATAGTAGATTGTCAAACAAAGGCTAATAGATAACTACAGTAGCGCTGAGATAAAACATAAAAGGATTTGCCATGCTTGTTGCAATAAAAATATAGCAGTTCCCTCCTTCGCTGAAAGCTTTTAAGTCATGTTATGCTTTGCAAAAAATGATATTTCTTCCATGAAATCATTTGTATTAAAAATATTTCAATAGTTTCTCAGATTTTTTTTGTTAATGTTTCTTTTCAAATGATATGTACAAGCGACAGATAAGTGCTTCCCACATCTGAAAGGGTCACAAAACTTAGGAATCTAGGAAAAGGGGACAACACAGTAAATTCATCTGATAACATAGCAAAAATATCTATATAAACAGGAACTGTATAGCTGATAAAGCTTTATAGTTCACATTACTGCCATTGTTGTACCTATAGAATTTACTGTTACAATGAATGAATTAATTTGATATTTCAAGTATGTATGGTGAGAGAAAAATCAGAGAAAAGTGAAGCTTGACATATTTGTTAACATGGAAAAAAACTGTTGTTATGGTGATAACAGATTCTGGTGGCTGTACTGTAGAAATCCTAGATGTTAGCTAATACAGATAGTTATGTTTAGCAATGGCAGGATCAAGGCTGGTAGGTTGATGGTAGTCTTCCAACAATGCACGGTTGGTGAGAGTCAATAAGATTATCATAATAGCTCTGTCATCAAATGTACTGGAATAGAAGTAGTAGAAAAATTCTGGACAACAATTACTACATAATACTCACTTCTCCATTAACCAGAACATCTGGAAGAAGCTCTAAAAAATGCAAGGTGGAATCTGATTGGTTGCTATGGGTAACTAAGCCATTTTTATTTTCACCAGTTTTGATAAATCTTTCCCAATGAGATTATTGGTTAAATCACCAAAGGTTATAGCCAATACTGGGCCACCATAAAGCCCAAGTACCACAACTATATGTCAGAACGCCTGTGGCAAATAAATCAACACAACCTAAATAGAGAATACCAGACCGCGTATCATTACAAAATTATCTTTATTGATTCATATTAAAAAAGTGCATATAGCACATTCGATTAAAAATTACATTGGAGGGGTGCATAGATGGGCGGCATCCAAGAGGAGAGACGGAAGGGGGAGTGATAAACAGGTCAATTTAAATAAAGTGCAAGTGCATACAATCAAAGAATAGCATACCCATACTGTGTCTCTCCTCCGGGATGGCGCCAACCCGGAGGAGAGACACAGTATGGGTATGCTATTCTTTGATTGTATGCACTTGCACTTTATTTAAATTGACCTGTTTATCACTCCCCCTTCCGTCTCTCCTCTTGGATGCCGCCCATCTATGCACCCCCTCAATGTAATTATTAATCGAATGTGCTAAATGCACTTTTTTAATATGAATCAATAAAGATAATTTTGTAATGATACGCGGTCTGGTATTCTCTATTTTGGTTGTGTAGATTATTGGTTAGTGGGTACCATAAAATGCTAAATTTTCTCCAAACCAGGCAATGACCACAAGTCATGAAGCCACCATTGTCATTATCTAAACCATTAACAAAACAGTTACTGCCAATTGTAAAGGTTAGCCAGCTTTTAAATAGCTGTAGGACAAATATAACACCATATGGAAATGTATTCTTAGTGAAGACTTACAAGTTGTGAAGGACTTGCAACAGTTATGCAGGTCTCACATCTGCATGTCAGAGATTGCAGAAAACCAAATAAAAAAGTTATTTTATTTATAACACTAATTTGTACAATATGGACCACATGAAAGCTACACACCTCTTTTTCTAGGTCCTTCAATAACACAAAAAAGGTCAATAGGATTTACTTTAATGTGCATAAAGTTATTTTCTGCTATTCTAATATACCATAGCTTATAAATTCAGTAGGTACTGATAATAATATGAGAAATGTTGCATATAGAAACATTTAAAAAAAAAAAAAAAAACTTTAATAGTGTGAAAATGTTAAAATGAAGGTAAGTACCCCTTGTAACTCTGGATAAACTAGGCAGGAAAAAACTGTACGTATGCCTCACAATACTATTCCCCAGTGCTCTCTCTAACCACTAATACATTAAATAAAAGGTGATAGAAGAGCATTCATACAAAAATGGTGAAAAGTGAAAGACAACTTTGTTACACCCACCAAACCTGCACATATGAGTTCCTATATCGACAACAAACTGAATCATATAGCACAAGACTGTGGATAGTTTCTTGATCAAAATGGCCAGTAGACCATCAATAAGGTTGCACAGGTCAACCACGCAATCTTTGTGTGCTTGTTATATAAAATGATATAAAAAGATATCTAGATGTCTTGGTTAGTGTTTGTATCAGCCAGTCTGGCTATTTACAGAGTGAAAAGTGATCATTGTTCTGTTTAGAATCATGATGGGTACCACACTGTGAATGGACCAAAGAAAGCTAAGGAAGACTTGTTTTAGGAGATTAGAAAGAAAATTATAGACAAACATGTTAAAGGTAAATGCTGTAAGACCTACTCCAAACAGCTTAATGTTTCTATTACTAGGAAGTTTAAGGTCTATAGGACTGTAGCCAACCTCCCTGGAAGTGGCTGCAAGAGGAAATGAAAAACTAAGGAGATGGATAAAATGAATGGTAACCAAAGAGCCCAGAACAACTTGAAAAGAGATTAGAGGTGAACTCAAAGGTCAAGATACATTAGTGTCAGATCGCACCATGAGTCCCTGTCTAAGCCAAAGTGGACTTAATAGAAGACTACTGAGGAGGAAACCTTTGTTAAAAGCAATTCATAAAAAGGTGAGACTGGAATTTGCCAAAATGCATATTGACAAGCCACACAGTCATTGGATAGATAAGACAAAATCTGAGCTTTTTGGTAAGTCATATCAGCTCTATGTTCACAGACACAAAAATAAAGCATAGAATCAAAATAACTTTGTTCCTATTTTAAAACACGCAGGAGGCTTGGCTATGCTTCAGGGTTGCTTTGCTGAATTTGGTACAGGATGTCTTGAATCTGTGCAGGGTACAATTAAATCTCAAGACTATCAAGGCATTCTGGAGCAAAATGGGACTCCCAGTGTGAGAAAGCTTGGTCTCAGGTACAGGTCATGGGTCCTCCAACAGGATAATGACCCAAAACACACATCTAAAACACCCAACAATGGCTAAGAGCAAAGCATTGGAATATTCTGAAGTGGCCTTCCAAGGGCCCTACTCTAAATCCTTTTGAACATCTGTGGAAGGAACTGAAACATGCAGCCTGGAGAAGGCACCCTTCAAACCTGAGACAGCTGGAGCAGTTTGCTCACAATGAGTGGGCCAAAATACCAGTGGAAAGGTGCAGATGTCTCATTGAGAGTTACAGAAATTGCTTGATTGCAGTGATTGCCTCAAAAGGTTGTGCAACAAAATATTAAGCTATGGGTACCATCATTTTGTCCAGGCCAGTTTCATCAGTTTGTTTTATAAATGATTCTGTTGAACCACAATTCAGAAGCAATGTCAATTTTCATTATATTTTTATTTACTACTACTTTTTGTCAGTTTTGAGGGTACCAAAATTATGTCCACATATCTATCTATCTATCTATCTATCTATCTATCTATCTATCTAAATTATATGCGTTGTGTTTACAATATTTTTATGCTGCTTAAAATGATGGTAGATACAATAGCCTGCTAGGTTTTCACCTAGAAATAACCTTGAATGTACACCATGGTAATCCAATTTGTTTCCAAGGAACAAAACTTTTATCACTACTGCAGTTCACAATATTCGATTCAGTTTCAGATTCTTTTTCTCGCAGCTTAAGAACTCTGGCAAATTCTAATTATTCCAGCAAATACAAAAAAAATAATTTGAGTAATATCTTTAAAAGTCTTGTTCCACATAGTTTATCTGTGCTGTACAGATCATGATAAGTCTACCAAATTAAACTAAATCAGCAATGAAAAGGGCAGCTGTGTCTGCTGGAGTACATGAAAATCAAAGATGCTTTTCAGGGTTAGTAAAGCAATGAATCACTACTGAGTTCTTTCCTCTCAAACACTTTGTATCAGTGTCATAAGACACCATTACTCAGTTAATCTCTCAACTGTTATCCAATTAATGCCACCGTCCTACTTTTATACTTTGTACAATATATACTAGGATGGCACCAATTTTGTAGATTACAAAGATTTTTCTACTTTATTATCTGTAATGAGTTTTCAGGTGCCTCTAAACCAAGAGGAACATCAAGAAGTATATGATTCTGAAGTTTTCTCAATCAAAATATCTGTAGGCTTTGAATGTATTTGCAAAGATTTAAATACATTTAACCTTAAAATATATTTACATATTCACATATTCATATACAGGTGTTGAAGAAATATATAACAACTTTTAATGTGGAATAGAGTTAGCATACAAAAAAAAAAAAGAAAAGAAAATACAAATTTACATAAAAATAAAGTGGAAAAAGAGCAAAGTATAAGTATAATCAGGGTTGTAGCTCTAAGGTTAAAGAGGAAGCAGCCACACTAGAGAGTGGTGGGCCCTGGTATAACTGTTGCATTGGCAACATTATGCCACTGAGTATATTTGCAAGTTCAGCAAAAGGCATTCGGTAATCCATTTAAAGCTGTTTTTGAAAGAGAACCTGTCAAGTTGAACATGGTGCTTGAGCTGCAGGCAGCAAGTTATAGAGCAGGAGGAGCGGAGCAAATTTATTTTAGTCTTATGGGAAACATTCACTAAAAGTTGTATTTTATACATTTATATTTCTTATCATTCTGGGCTTTGAAATAAAGGAGAAGATCCTATCAGTGATTGACAGCCTTCTCTCTATGACTGTATATAGCTGTCATTCACTGATACGCCCACCTCCTTCACTTCAAAGGCCAGAATATAACATGCTGCCTGCAGCTCAAACACCATGTTCAAGGTGACAGGTTTCCTTTAAGGTATGTAAGGGTTCATAATAGTATAAACATCACTGGATGGAAAACTTGAAAAATAAAATAAAATGTAACTTTTAATGAATGGGTGTTAAAACAATAATTTCTTAGTTCAAGTGAAGATAGTATATTCCAAATGAGCCACTGGAACCCAAAATAATGCATTATATATTTTGTGGCACTGGGTCTGGTGTCATGATTGTGATTAGACTGCCTGATAGTGAGCAGTTGCTAAGCGCTATGCTGGAAAAAAGTGTAGTAACCACCCTAACAAGAGAGAACCCTTGGTTCTAGTGAAAAAACCTAGTCCCTCCGCAGGCTACTGCACCCTATCTGCTAATTGCGATGTCAAGAGTACAGTGTGATGGGGTCGATGATGTTGACGAGTACAGACAGGAATGGCCCTGTGCATCTGTATTAGTGGTCCTTTTATCAATCAGGACACGCATAACTCCTGAGCAAGTTCTGCACTAAAATCAATGAGTGAAGGGGGTGCTACTCAAGCATGATTAGTGGTGTTTCATTGGTTAAAGTTGAGAAGCCTGTAGAGGGACTGACATAAAGTCAACAAGGAGATCTATATGCATGTCTCTCAGTAATTGCAGCTATTAGAGCATGGACAGAGCCCCCCTTTGAACATTTAGATCATGATTCACAATATTATATTACAATAATATCTGTATATAAAAGCACTAGAGCCAGTCAGATTTACTTTGCTATATTAACCTTGTTTTGAAATATCCTAGTCAAGACAGATGGACTTCGCTTACTACTCCCCCCCTCCCCCAACCTTGATTCCCTGCCTGCCTCACCAAGAGATTATTTCAGAAAGTTTTTGTTGAGTTTCTATTGATATTCCTGCTAACGATCTGGTTAAGGTCAGTATCAGCAGTCCAAGATTAAACACTATAATTTATGTAAGTGCAGACTGAACAATCTGTGCTATATCATGATACTGAGAAAAGTAATATTAGGAACACTGTGGAAATTATTTATGTTATGTGGTCACACAATTATTGTTGTGTATAAAGGTCTTAGCCCTATGCACTACTATAAATTAAAAATTCAAAAACTGCCTCTTTACCAAATTGAATATGGTACAAAAAGCCACAGAGAGTTACTTTGTCTATTATGTTTCACTAGAAGGAAAAGGGAAAAGAGACAAAAGCTGAGCTTGTTATAATAATTGGTATGTAGGTGGGAAAAGAAATGGTTCTTTGTGCGAAAGATGAATGTGAGAGATAAAAAGAGAGGAAGAAATGACTGATTCAAATTCAGGTTTGTTTCTGCTCCAGTAGAGAAAAATGACAACATGCTAGTTTTCCCGAGAAAGGACATAATTGTTTCATCAAATCAACATGTGCATTTGCAAATCATATTTTGTTTTCTGCAGCAAAGCTATTTATAACACAGACAAATGCTGAATTTGTTTTTGATTTTAAGACAATCAAGATTTAGTTTGAAGATTTAATTGCTTTGCATTCAACAAATTCTGAAAAGAAAAGTGGCCCTCAACGATAAATGGCAATAATTGTTTACAAGTTCTCTAGCTCTCTTATTAGTATTTTAGGTAAAGGTGGCCATACACTTTAGACAGCTGTCAGCCACACACTTGTTTCACCAACAGCTATTCCTCCTGATCCCCACGTATGTACACACACTCGGCTCTGCCTTTTTCTGAATGGCAAGTGGGGTGTAAGCCTCTGGTGGTGACTTATCTACTATGAGAAAAAAAGGATTGGATAAGTTGAATTTCAACACATGCCACCAAAACAAATGGGTTCAGCCACAATTCAACTAATGTATATGTCCATCTTAAGTCTACTATATTTACTCAGTTGTTTTAATAAGATTTTCATGAACTTTATACTGTTCTTCTCAATGTAATTGGCTTTCTTTTGACATTTGCCCCAAAACATTAATTAATCAGGTTCTTTTCCAGGTCAGCTTAGAATAGATATTAGGCTTTGGAAGCTTTTCTGGCAAATAAAGTCTGGCTCTTTTTCAAGTCAGCAAACAATGTTAGGTTTTGAAACCCAATCTCACATCTGATGAGCTTCTCTGTGCAGGACATTGGATTGGTTCTCTAGGCTGATAATCTTCCTGGTCATTTGAATTCTCCTTAATTCACAATATTTATTGTACAATGATATCATAAAGTTTTGTCAAAATGCCCCTTTGGCTAAACAGTAAAGCTCTTCTGCTCCAACTGCCAATCATTGTCATCCCTATTTTCTGCCCTAGATGCTGTTGTGAAATCACACTAGTGTATCTTTCTTGAAAACCATCCTAATATTTTCTGTGATAATAGAATTATCAGGTTTATAATGCAAAGATTGCTCAATATGTTTGAAGCTCCCTGTGTGCAGTAAAGAGTACTTACCATCAGAAGCTGTTTATATCACATGGTTCTTTCTAATCTAAAAAGTGAATCTGACAAATTTGACAAAGCCCTAGTGAGCGCAAAACGGCTGTTGCCTGAATTACTTGTATGGTGTCCTGCATCTAGTCTGTTTTTAACCCGAAAATAAAGCTGCAAGTTGAAGATACGTGGTGAGTGCCGCTATTTTTCTTCTCTAAGTGAAATATTGGATGGACTTTGTGTAGCTGAGTACCACCTTAATCTGTCATGGCTCTAGTACAGGTATGAATCCTGTTGGAGGCGACCGCACAAAGCAGTACCGACTGGACTCTTTTTCTGTTTATTGTGATATTGTATTTTAGTTTTTAATAATCAATTTTAATTAAATGTATCGCTGTAATATATTTGCCACATTCATGTGGATACATATTCAGTGATTAAATAACACTATTGTATGTTGACCAATGAATCAGTGTCTAGAAATAGCTAACTTAAATCTTGCATGAAAGTGCCAATTTGTTAGGATAAATGTTTATACAAATGTTCACTCCCCATAGTTGTTTTTTGTGCCACCATTCGCTCAACAAATGAGCAAATGCTCATTCACTATGTCACTACATACTGTATGCAGCACCTACATAGACATTTTTGTTAGCACATCACCCTGTTTTAAAAGGGCTATGCTACTGATAAACAATGATTGTGTATGGGGATGTTAAAGTAAGTTTGAAATTAGACAATTTTTTTTTAATCATGTAAAGGATACTATAGATACTCCAACTATGCTAACACAAACTAAAATCTTTAATTCATAATATCTGGACATCTTGTGACTTAGAAAATCCAATAGTCCAGTAACCTGATGGTCCCATAGTTCTGTTGTATGTTAATGATTTACAATATCCATTCAGCTCTTAAAGCTTTTGCGATATAGCTCCTATGACATCTAGGGTTGAGCGAATTGAACTCCATAAAGTGGAATTCAATCTGAATCTCAGGGAAAATTTCCTCATGCTTCGTAGTAGCCAATCGATTTTCCCTAAATGTTGGGGAAATTCTTTAAAAAAATCATACTTATCTCATCTGTTTGAGGGTGAAGAGCCAGCCGCCATCTTGATTGAAAATTTTGGACCTCACTGAGCATGATGACATCACCACATGCTTTTAGCGTGTTCACGTGGTGACGATGATGTCATCATGCTGGAAAAGCGTCCTTCAGCAGGTATTTTCCACTCAAGTAAGGGGAGTATTTTTTTTCTGTTCTTTCTAAGACAACTCTAGCTGCCATTTTAGGAAAAATTATTCATTACCACGAAGCTCAAGGAAGTTTGGCTTTGTGGCAAAGAACATTTTTTCTAAACTTCGGATCGAATTCCACTTTAGATGCTTTGATTCGCTTAATACTAGTTATGACGTACAAAAAAATTCCCCCATCTTAGTGACATGTTGTTCTGCACTTATGTAATTCTGTAGGGAAATAAAAGTTGCAAAACCTTTTCAAATTGCAAAATAATTCCTTCTACCTGCATTTACAAACAGAATTGCACCGTGGTCACATGTAAATGATTCAATCTATTTCTTTTGCCAGCCATTGTCATATCCGATAACTGTCATAACTGTAACAGAACCATATAAATTAGAAATGCAGGGGTTCAGTAATGTGCATTTAGCTTTGGCAGCAGTACACACGTCATTCTGTTGAGTACTGAAGAGAAGGCTGCGACAGATTAGAATAGTTTTCTATGTATTAATGATTTGCATTGTCTACTCTTCTTTTTTGCTAACCACAATTATTTACTTTCTGACTGTGTAATTCTCTTTAAAACAAATTTTAGCTTTTAAATGCACTTTTTTCTGCTTGGCAAAATAATATTGAAAATAATGATTCCTCCTTGAGATGTGATGTCCACAAACTACCAATATTATAGCTCAATTCCTATAATTCTTCTTGTTCTCATGGTAACAGTGTGATCAACACAATCGTTTACTCTTTTCAAAAGCATTTTACACATGTAATGCTTTTTTATACCGCTAACTAAAGACTTGCAACAATTTTACTGCAAACTCAACCATTTGGATTATTTAAGTATACAAATCTAATGTTATATGAGAGAAAATGCAATTATTTAAATATATGGACTTTCTCAAATCCACTCAAACTAAATTATATTTGCCCAGAATTAAAAGGAACCTGTTATTAGAGTTTATGTAATTAAACCACCAGCATGTTGGTATAGTTTTCATGAATGATGTTCTCTCGATGCCTCTCTTAAAATCAGTACTTTTGCTATGAGGGAGAAAACGTAGTTGCAAATAGCGGCATTGATGCCTAATAATTATCTAGGTGCTGCTGCAGTGATAACTGGTCCTAGTTACTAATTGACATCCAACTAGGAAGAGCTAAAGCTGAATTCCCAAGCCAAATGAGAGTTCTCCATACACATGAAGATAATCAGCAAGTCCTGGTGAAATCGCCAGGATGTCATGCCGGGAAGGGTACAAGATACAATAGGCACATAAGAAACAACAAACAAGCTGGGCCAAAGCTGGGGATAATGGTTACCTCCTGACAAGATCCTATCAGCTGACCCTAGACTGCTGTGCACACGTTTAGACCCCAAAGGTGGGAATAAACGTGCCCCAATTCCTAAGACTGAATTAACCCTATAGTCCCTGAGATAGTGGACAAGGGGGAAAAAATGCAGCCTGATTTCTCTAATCCTTGAGGAAGCAGGTGTCTAACTAACAGCCTAGACAGTTCACAAATTGAAACCAAAAACACGTTTATGATATGGCACTCATATTTTGGAATTAAAACACTTGAACATTTATTAAATATATTTCCACACTGATGCAATACAATTTTACTTCCTTTAAATAACCTTCTTTTAAAAGAGCCTTTTTCTCCCCCTATTTTTCAAAAAGGAGAAAAAACTCTTTCCATACAAATGAAAAGTTTACATGTATAAAAACTTCCTAAATAAAAAAATTCATAGATTAAATAATTCATGGACAAAAAATCGCCTTTCAAACACACCATATATATGCTAGCAATATTTATCAATAGATGTGCGTAATACCCAACGGAATGAGCAGTTAGATATATAGTTCATCATTCGGTGTTATTAATCCACTCAAATTTCGCATCCTGTTTTACATGTCCTGCAATGAATACGCAATCTACCAACGAGAGATATTCAAAAGAATGACCGCATTCAATAGTGGTCAATTATTCCATGCCCCGATTCTGGGGGGAAAAAAGTAAAAATAAAATCGAATGCAAATGTCACTATTTTCGGTGGCGTCCCACCTGTTTAGCATTCAATTCCTCCTTACCTCCGTGAGGCTGGTAACTCACTGTGCAACTCTCCACTGTTGGCTTGCCACATGTTGGAATCTCGATCTCTCACTATTCGTGGAGTTGAGGTATTTTCAGACTGCCCGGTTATTTTAATCGGACATCACGCAACCATCTTGTTGTTGTCTCTGATTATCGAAACCGCCGTGATAACTCCAAAGGTTGGTGAGACATCGCACTTAGGTAGAAGCGGGTCGTATATTCGACATGTGTTAGAAGTTCAGCGTACGCTTGTTCTTACATTCGCAAAAGTACTGGATAGTTCCCATACGCGTTTCGAGGTCCCATATGGCACTGACCTCTTCCTCAGTGGTAACCCAGTACTCGATAAGGCATCCTTTTTATACACCATCTCATTAATCGGTTAGACCACTTCAAAATTCTGGTCTGGATCATCCTAAAAAAGACTACATCAAAACTCCGATCTGGATCTTATAATTATCATTCCATAGGTAATTGGAGGCTTATTCAGGGTTGCTGTATCCCTCAATCGACCCAAAATCATGGGAGATGTAATATATTTGATTGTAATTCGATTGCAATTTCATTGCATTATTTTGTGTAGATGCGATTTCATTTAGTTTTTCTTGAGAATTTGCGATTTCATTGCGTTTTTTCGAAAGAGTTAGATTTTCGTTTCTATTCCTGTGGGGATGGAATATTAGAACCTTCCAATTAGAATATAATTACTCAATTCCAACTGTTGTTCACTTGTAGCACATATCACAAGGTTATGTAATTACGAAAATAAAGCAATATCAACCTCATCCAAATCATTGACACAAAATAGTACACACTTCATGACAATAGCTCGATGTTTCAATAGCTGAAATTTGCGATTTCATTGCGTTTTTTCGAAAAAATGACATTTTCGTTTCTATTCCCACGGAGGTGGAATATTGGAACCTTCCAAACAAAATATAATTGCTCACTTCCAACTATTTGTTCACTTGTAGCATATGAAAGAAGGATATGTGGTTCTAAAAATAAAGCAATATTAACCACATCAAACTATTGTCATAAAATAGTGCATACTATTTGAATTCACATATTCAGTTACAGTTAAATTGCATTCTTTTGGCATTAAACTGCGGTTTGGTTGCGTTTTACTATCTATTATATCCATCGCTACATAAAAAATGGCAAAAAAATAAAAAATGACAAATCTTAAAATTTTTTAATATTTTTAAAATTTTTAATTTCAGTCTCGTTGATTTTTCATAATATGGATGTAGAGGTAGACGAAGAGCATGTGATTCGCAACGGGTAATATAATAGACAAAGAAGAATATGAGTTCATATGTGATACACAAGCGAGGATTCCGATGTTTTACTGCCTACCGATGTTGCATAAAAATCCCACCCACCCACCAGGTCGCCCAATTGTATCTGGAATTGGGTCAATCACGTGTAATTTCTCTAAATATATTGACAAACTCCTTCAGCCGGCAGTAAAAAAGATGAAAACATACATTAGAGATACAACTCAAATTATTGAAGTTTTGGAAAGTCTTGGATATAAACCGGGGTGGAAGATGTGTATATTAGATGTACAATCATTATATACTATTATAGACCACCAACATGGAGTAGAAGCAATGAAGCAACAACTATTGATGGAAGGTCGACTGAAAGATAGGCAGATAGAATTTCTGGAGGAAAGTGTGAAATTTATTCTATCACACAATTATTTTTATTTTGGATCAGATTACTATGTGCAAAGATGTGGTACCGCCATGGGCACCAGGTTCGCTCCAAGCTATGCGAATCTCTTCATGGCCAACTGGGAGGAGAGTCATGCTCTGCCGCGACTTGGAGCGGACCTGGTGCTATGGTTTAGGTACATAGATGACGTGATTATGGTATGGAATGGTAATGAAGAATCCCTAAGTTCTTTTCTAGTAAAATTAAATGAAAATGATAGAAACATTTGTGATTTCTGGATTTAAATATTCATATAGAGGGTGAGAGGATAATATGCAGTACGTTTCAGAAAGACGTAGCAAGAAACAGCTTTATTCCATACAACAGTGGCCATCTACCTAGATGGTTACTTAATATACCTTATGGACAGTTTAGACGAGTTAAACGCAACTGCACTAGAAATTAAAAATTTGAGGAAGAGGCAAGTAGGGTGAAAGATCAATTTCTAACTAAAGATTATCCCTTAGCCCTTGTTGAAACATCATTGGAAAAAGTGCGCCAGTTAGAGAGGAAATCCTTCTTTGAACCAGGAAAACGGAAGGATGAAACTATGAATGGGGGATTGTTGAGGATTGTACTACCATTTAACACACAGTACCGGAAAATACAACAAATAATTAAAAGACACTGGCATTTTCTAAAGACATTCCAGACATTTTAAAGATCACCACACACAACAGATTAAGGGTCTCAGCTTTTCAGCAATACAGCAAATTGAAATAGATTGGAGGGGGGGTAATCACATTGACAAGATGTTCAGAATTGAGTAAAGGTGGATTTTTTATTTAAACACCTTGATTCCACACGGATTAAATACAGAATTAGAAATCTTCGGTTTTTTATAGGGATGGGTGCCACTCTTTGACGCGCGGTCGGCTGGTATTGTATACGTACATCCGACTGTGCCTTGGAGGAAGGCCTCCATCCTTTTAACCCATTGCGAATCACATGCTCTTCGTCTACCTCTACATCCATATTATGAAAAATCAACGAAACTGAAATTAAAAATGTTAAACATTTAAAAAAAATTAAGATTTGTCATTTTTTATTTTTTCGCCATTTTTTTATGTAGCGATGTATATAATGGATAGTAAAACACAACCAAACCGCAGTTTAATGCCAAAAGAATGCAATTTAACTGTAACTGAATATGTGAATTCAAATAGTATGCACTATTTTATGACAATAGTTTGATGTGGTTAATATTGCTTTATTTTTAGAACCACATATCCTTCTTTCATATGCTACAAGTGAACAAATAGTTGGAAGTGAGCAATTATATTTTGTTTGGAAGGTTCCAATATTCCATCTCCGTGGGAATAGAAACGAAAATGTCATTTTTTCGAAAAAACGCAATGAAATCACAAATTTTTAAGAAAAATGCAATGAAATCGCATCTGCACAAAATGGTGATATGAAATCGCAATTGAATATGTGAGTTAAATAAATTTGCACATCGAGCTATTGTCATGAAGTGTGTACTATTTTGTGTCAATGATTTGGATGAGGTTGATATTGCTTTATTTTCGTAATTACATAACCTTGTGATATATGCTACAAGTGAACAACAGTTGGAATTGAGTAATTATATTCTAATTGGAAGGTTCTAATATTCCATCCCCGCAGGAATAGAAACGAAAATCTAACTCTTTCGAAAAAATGCTATGAAATCGCAAATTCTCAAGAAAAACTAAATGAAATCGCATCTACACAAAATAATGCAATGAAATTGCAATCGAATTACAATCAAATATATTACATCTCCCATGATTTAGGGTCGATTAAGGGATACAGCAACCCTGAATTAGCCTCCAATTACCTATGGAATGATAATATTAAGATCCAGATCGGAGTTTCGATGTAGTCTTTTTTAGGATGATCCAGACCAGAATTTTGAAGTGGTCTAACCGAGTAATGAGATGGTGTATAAAAAGGATGCCTTATCGAGTACTGGGTTACCACTGAGGAAGATTCAGCGCCATATGGGACCTCGAAACGCGTATGGGAATTATCCAGTACTTTTGCGAATGTAAGAACAAGCGTCCGCTGAGCTTCTAACACATGTCGAATATACGACCCGCTTCTACCTAAGTGCGATTTCTCACCCACCTTTGGAGTTATCACGGCGATTTTGATAATCAGAGACAATAACAAGATGGTTGCGTGATGTCCGATTAAAATAACCGGGCAGTCTGAAAATACCTCAACTCCACGATTAGTGAGAGATCGAGACTCCAACACGTGGCACGCCGACAGTGGAGAGTTGCACAGTGAATTACCAGCCTCACGGAGGTAAGGAGAAATTGAATGCTAAACAGGTGGGACGCCACCGAAAATAGTGACATTTGCATTCGATTTTATTTTAACTTTTTTCCCCAGAATCGGGGCATGGAATAATTGACCACTATTGAATGCGGTCATTCTTTTGAATATTTCTCGTTGGTAGATTGCGTATTCATTGCAGGACATGTAAAACAGGATGCAAAATTTGAGTGGATTAATAACACCTAATGATGAACTATATATCTAATTGCTCATTCCATTGGGTATTAGGCACATCTATTGATAAATATTGCTAGCATATATATGGTGTGTTTGAAAGGCAATTTTTTGTCCATGAATTTTTTATCTATGAATTTTTTTATTTAGGAAGTTTTTATTAGGGGTCGAACGATTATCGGTTTGGCCGATATTATCGGCCGATATTCATGATTTGCACAGTTATCGGTATCGGCCCCTAACCAGGCCGATATAGCGATAACTGTGCTATCACAAAACATGAGCGGCCATGTTCCTTGAGCAGCACAGGGGAGAAGGAGGCAGTGTCTCTCCCTCCCCCTGTGCTGCGCTGCCAATGGAGAGAAGAGGAGTAGGAGGGGCTTAGGGCGCACTGGCCACCAATGAGAGAAGAGGAGGCGGGGCTGAGGGCGCACTGGCCACCAATGAGAGAAGAGGAGGAGGGGTTGAGGGCGCACTGGCCACCAATGATAATAAGGTTTAAGATATTACAAACGCAGGAATTAGAAACACATTGCCCAGACCCTGCCTCTGATAGGCGCTGCGATCCACGGCAATTAACCCCTCAGGTGCCGCACCTGAGGGGTTGATTGCCGCGGATCGCAGCGCTCTATCAGAGGCAGGGTCTGGGCAATGTGTTTCAAATTCCTGCGTTTGTAATATCTTAAACCTTGTTATCATTGGTGGCCAGTGCGCCCTCAGCCCCCCCTGTCCACAGTATAAAAAACATTGGTGCCAGGGCGTCCTCCCCCATCCCCCCCCATCCCTTCAGTATTAATATCATTGGTGGCAGTGGCCACAGGGTCCCCCACCATCTCTCTTCTGATCGGAGACCCAGCAGTGTAATGCTGGGGCTCCGATCGGTTACCATGGCAACCAGGACGCTCCTGAAGCCCTGGCTGCCATGGTCGGTTCCTGCTGCTGTGTGCCCATAGCACAGGGCAGTAGGGACAGTGTAAGATCCTATTCACCCTGATAGATCTGTATTAGGGTGAATAGGACAAGGGATGTAAAGAGCCCAGGTTCTACCCCTAAGGGGGGAAATAGTAATAAAATAAAAAGTAAAAAAATTTAAAATAGTAAAAAAAACACCAAAATATTAAGTATAAATTAACCCTTTTCCAATTTTACATATAAAATATATAAACAATAAATAAAAAAACGTATCGCCGTGCCCAAAAAGTCCAAACTATTAAAATATTTTTTTTAAAAGCGTTGGACGCTGTAACAGAAAAAAAAAATTCCAAAATTAAAATGCGCAAAATATCGGTATAAAATATCGGCTATCGGCCTGAAAGTTCACAGAATATCGGTATCGGTATCGGCTCTAAAAAATCATTATCGGTCGACCCCTAGTTTTTATACATGTAAACTTTTCATTTGTATGGAAATAGTTTTTTCTCCTTTTTGAAGAAAAGGGGGAGAAAAAGGTTCTTTTAAAAGAAGGTTGTTTAAAGGAAGTAAAATTGTATTGCATCAGTGTGGAAATATATTTAATAAATGTTCAAGTGTTTTAATTCCAAAATATGAGTGCCATATCATAAACATTTTTTTACAATTGTCTATTTGGGTGTGTGGAGCTCGCACCAGTCTGATATTGAGCACCATTTTTTCCATTTATTTGCTGGTAGAGCCACCTCATCTGTTTTTCTTGGTTTTTGGAAACCAAAAACACACTTATCTTTGAAGCAGAGCAGAAACAGCAATCCACCTTTCCTCAGAGTGAGAAAGAAGCTATAACGCGCAAGGGACACTGGGTAGGTGCTTGATTTAAACTCACACAAACGACCCCACCCAGTGCACCTGAAGGGAGGCAGGTACAGCTCACTCCAAGTAAACAGAAAACTACACACGTGCTGCCAACCTAACAAACCTCCGCACCTCACCAGAGCAGGGTGTGACACAGGATCAGCCAACTTTGATATTTTTTTTTTTTAGCACTTTTAAACTTTAATATGGAGATAAACAAAAACAACTAACACCAGCAATGGATTAATCACCACTATTGTTTCCCTGTCTAGCAAAAAGTAACAAAAAAGTATAGACAATGTTTTTAATTTATTCTACATGGTCTCTTTCTGCTTGTCAAAAAATTCCTGCAGATTTAATGACTGCTCTTCAGTAAGTGGTTCCTAGATAGAGTAATTAACTATTAAATTATAAAAATGTAGTTCATTCTCTAAAGATGAAGTCCACAACTGCTACCTATTACTGTATATCACAAGGTGGTTGTCTATTTTGACATGGTATCTTCCATATTTAAATCGAAAGTCTGACACAATGATGCTCAATAATGATTATATGCTTCTGCTTCTCAATTTAACACTGATCTGTTAAAGTCTGAACCATTTGGAACAGACCAGTCATTAGAGTGTCATTGAATGTGTAGTGTTGCCAAAAATACGAGCTGGAACATCTATTCTCTAATATTATAATGCTGACAATTAATGGTTGACTCATGATATCTGGGATGACCAACTGATTATATCACTTGGAGGAAAAAAATAATAATCTGAAGAATGCCTGTAGGGATATGGTAAACAGTAGAAAAGGACAGAAAAGAAAGAAACCATCTTGTAAAGTATAATTGTTATATAGTTGAATATAGAGCTCTCTTCTGGGCATTAATTGAGCAAAAAATATTCTGGAGTTGATAAAGTTAAAAGAAGAGCAACCAAAATGATGAGGGCATAGAGAATCTTATGTATAGAGAAAAATTAAGGGATTGAAACATATTTAGCCTTGAAAGATATCAGATATCAGTAAACTTTTTTTTCCCTTTCCCTTTGACCTAGTTCCTGCTTGTTTTGAATCCTAGAACTGCTCTCCTTTGTGGAAGATCTAAAATAAGGCTTTATGGCATGTACAATCAGTTTATTGCATAGTAGAGTGAACTGACATAGTCGTAACCACAAAAATAGATCCTGAGAGTTTTGTCATGTACAGCCCCTTTTATACCCAGTTGCCCACCCATCATGAGTTATATGGTCACAATAATTATTTAATTAGGAGTAAAATAACACTACATTTTACCTGAGTGGTAGACATGAAATCTGCTCACAATGCATTTGTACAAGTTTTTGTTATATTCTCATTAGTCTCTTTAAAAAAAAAAAAAATCCTACGTTTGAGTTCAATGTCTATTACCCTTTTCTCTTTTTAGTTTATTTCCCATATCTTTTAATAAGCAGCTTTGGTCTGCAAACTGTTCTGATGGTTTGTATGCTAATAAGCTTTGGACAGGTCAATTTTATTATCTATATAAGACATAGTAAAGTCCTGATAAAAAGCCACATTACGACCATATAAGAAACTCTTTAAAATTGTTATTGATATTTTACTGTATCTCAATAAACCATCTCTGTGCTTAGTTGTTTCAATGAGTCCCTTGACGTAAGTTATGCACAGAATTTAATTTACACTACAAAACATAAATTAGAAAGAGGGATGCCATAAGTGTATATCCACTCTTAAAGGTGTACCCAGAGGTATTACAAAAATCCTCTTAATATATTAATTGAATGCTCAAAACTTTCTGTGATGACATATAATTTTTCTATTGCATGATGAGATTCTTGTCATTATTGTATACACTGGCAAGGAGATAATGTATGTATGTTGTTTGGATGCCACAGAGAAAATGTTTTATTATATCCAATGTATTAGTTTTGCCCTCCCATTACCCCACATATTGTAGAAAAAATGAACAGTACAGCACATTATAACAATGGATCTAGTGTGAAATAATGAACCTTAAATTGCTTTTCACTGCTAATGGCAAGTGACTTAGCTTTTGAAAAATAGCAGGCCAAGACAATTGTTTATTATGTAATTGTGCACAAATAATAAAACACATGCTACTATTGGTTCAAACTCTCAGGAGACAGCTCATGGCAGCAAAGCATTAAAAACGAACCATTATCGGAGCTATGAAATGGCAATTCAGTTGGCATTCACTTGGCCTCAGTCATAAGGACAAAATTGCAATATGAACTCTTGGCATTCAACTGCTTATCCAGCTTGAGAATAGAAAACAAGATCTGCATTGCTGTCTCAGATGTAACATTTTATAGCAACAAAAAGGAAAAGGGAAACACAAACACAGGATGAGAAATTGAAGCTTAAATGAAATGTTGCCGGTCGATTACACATTTATACACACAGCATATGGTCAAAGCTATGTTTTATTATTATTGTATATTTTTTCTAAATTAATGGGAAAAATACATTGACAAATAAGCATGCTAAATTTAGGCCTCATGCACACGACCGTTGTTTTGGTCCGCGTATGAGCCGCATATTTTGCGGCTCGGGCATGGACCCATTCACTTCAATGGGGCCGCAAAAGAAGTGCTGTCCGCATCAGTTGCTCCGTTCCGAGGCCCTGCTAAAAGAAATAGAGCATGTCCTATTCTTGTCCGTTTTGCGGACAAGAATAGGCATTTCTACAATGGGCCGCTTTCCGTTCCACAAATTGCGGAACGGAGCGCAGAGCAGCTTCCGTGTTTTGTGGATCCCACTATGGGTGGGCACAGACAGAGCAATTAAGCAGTGGTTGTCCTACCCCATGTTGTTGTGGGTCACCAGTGTCTGTGAGAGATGGGGTTCAGGGACTACATACAAGTTGAGAAATAGAAAGACGTGGGTTTGGTGGCAGCTGGTGATTTTTCACAATACGTATTAATATATACTGAGTAATACTCACAGGCACACATAGCAGCCTATACATAGCCCAGTGTTCACATCCTAATCACCTTTCCATTTCTCTTGCATACCTTGGGGCACATGAGATAATGTAATATGAGGTTCCTTCATATGGGACAGTCACCAATCATAGAGCACTAAGGACACATTTAGCTGAGAAGACAAGTGCTGTTTGTCATTTTGCTTCATAATGATATGCATTCTTGTGGCAGGGTACACATGTTGCAGCCAAAACTGTACTGACATCCTGATTGGCATGGTTTTTAGTCTGATTTCAACTACAGCAAGTACATTGCTAATGATTTTATGATAAATTTATGTTTGACTACAAAACCACACAGGCACTTAAAGTTAAAAAAAATTTAATGTTTGAAACCAGCTCAATAATTGTCATGCCTCTCATGAAACGTAAAGCATTTGTTCAGCTGGTGCACAGATATTTGTTTGGTGCTTCTGGAGAAGCATTTTACTGTACAATGTGCTATTTGGCACTTTTGATTATGTATTTTTATGCTGCAATACCGTTATTTGGCGCTGCTAGGAGGTATTATGTGCTCTGTATGGTGATATGAGAGCTGGATGATGATATCCACTTGGAACACGACAGAATTTTTTTTTACTGGTGACTTGAGTCCAATGGGTTGACTGATGAAGCCCGAGAAGAATTTTTTTTGAGAAGTCCTGTTTTAGAGAAAACTATATATTGATATTACATTACTATATTCTTATTCAGTAAGTACTGAGGGTGAAACTAAAAGAAACTCCGAAAAAAGTAAATCCAAAGCAAGAAAAAGAACAGAGCTCAATTTTAATGACACCTAACGAGTTAATGTCACCCACCACACACATGATCAACTTTCTGCAAAACAGGGAACAATTATATAAAGGCATTGCAGAAAAATACATTTTGATTGTGATAGGTGCAATTATAATTTAGCACTCAGCGTGCATTCATCTTGGTATGTGACTGGAAAAGTGAGCACAAGAAGATTTGCTCACAACGTCTTCATAATGTTTGCTTATTTAGTCTGTACATTCCCTCAATTATGAATACAGAGGAAGAGGGTCATTGTTTGGTCATAATGATATTCTCTAATGTATTCTATCTTCTGATAAATCACAGCAAGTACTATATGTAATAATGTAATCGCTGGCTGCAGGAGTGCAGTCTTTCTATCACTGACCTGGATTACAAAGAGATATGCATATTCTGCCTTCAATAGGAATGTCTTATCTCCACATAGTATTATTCATGCCGTATTTGTCACATTAAAGTCTAAATGTTGGTACACAATGTTCCAAAGCAGCAGTAAACACATAATTATATTTATCCCATTGTTGCTCTGTGCAATACTTACAAATTGCCAGTGTATTAAATTATCCGATTTTCCTATGGTAGTTTGTGAATACAGCAAAGTTATTAAACAAATTCCATTATGGCTCATTAACAGTGGTACTCCCAGTGGCTCTACTCTTTACTCAAGTGCATAAGTATTAGTACTAATATATTGCTAGCATAAATCTATGGAGGCCTGCAAAAATGAAAATGCAAGTTTTGCTAGGACTTGATTTGATCTGCATAAATTGCTGTTAACTGTAAAAAGGTCAATTAATGGAAAATATATTATCCAAAATGCAACAATATCATATAATAACTGTTGCACAATGTTTACATATCACGATGTGCTATGGATAATGATTTTGTCTACAGGCTGTATTACACAGCCCAATTCTCCAGGCGATTGTTGGGAAGAAAGTGTTCCTTCCTGGCAATCACCTGCTCACTAGCAGAGGATACCGCTGCTATTAGATGCAGCGATCTCTCCAAAGCATGGGGGGGGGGGGAAGACACACAATACATATGCCATCGCTTATCCCCATGCTGTCTAAAAATGAAGATTTTTCAACCTGCTAAAAAACCCAGATTGCCCGATGAACGAGCGTTTGCTCTTTCATCGGGTAATCTACGCCAGTATTAGGGCATGTTCACATTACCGTTATGCATTCCGTTATAGCTTTCCGTTATAACATGGATATAATGGAAAATAACAGAATCCATAAAATGGAAATCAAAATGGAAGCCTTTAAGAGGCATTCCGTTTTCATCCATCATAATAGAAGTCTATGGGCAAGCATAACGGATCCGTCTAGTTTCTGTTATGCTGGACGGAAAACAAAGTCCTCTCGACTGCCAGATCATTGCTAACGAGCGTTCATACAAACGCTTGTTAGCGATGATTGGTCCGACAATCACCTGGTGTAACACAGGCTTAAGCCCTTTCTAAAACGCTAATTATCCTAAAGGTTAATCCAAAAGTCTTCATACAGTACATATGGATTAAACTAATTGGATGGAGATGCAGATGCCTTATCTGAAGAACGATGAATTAAGAAGTTAACAACCAAAACCCTATTGAAAATATACCAAGCGTCATTGTGCTTCAAAAATGCAAGGTGTGATGGTGTGGTCCTAGATGCGAGGATGCAAAATTGAGAGACCTCATTACATTACAATATCTTCTGGCACTAATGGTTGAAGGAGCAGTAGCTTCCAGATTCGTGGATTTCTCAGTGTGGCCACCATGAGAGACCTTACACACGCATTTTATTTCTGGGAGCACATGGCGCCATGATGTGCCACATTATTCATCTAAAGAAAAAATTCATAATGCTAGTGCACAATTGGCCAAGACATGATCACATGTTACTAGTATACGGCATCAAAAATATGTAAAATAGCTATCATAATTACATGCCATTCCAGAGTGCTAGAAAGCATGATATCTGATCAAACTAAAAACTTAGCCTTAATTTTGTACTATTGAAAAATCATAATAACCTCCAAAACAAGGTTAGTGTCAAAGATTAACATTCAGCGTGTCCATTTGTTTTTTTTAGTACATTATATATATATTACTTTTTGTGCTCTTCTGTTACTGTTTGCTCCCTTGTTTAGTCGTTCAGTCGGGGGATGAGATATTTCATTTGGAAGGGCATGCTAGACATCCTGAACCAGTAATCTTAATGAATGTCAAGGGAATAAAAACATATGTAGCTTTCTCACCTGGACCTCAGGTTCTTCTGCCTTTGTGCACAAATTGCTAAAGGCTGGCAGTCAGTGGTTCCTAAGAACCTGGGAGATTTTGCTGACTTGCAGACTATAAATCATTCCATGATTAATTTAAGAAAGGTCATGGGTTCAGTAATTCAACAAAACATTATGTTGACCTATTTATTGGTCGTAAATTGATTACAGTTTACATTGCCTAAATGGCAATCAGTTTCAATTAATAGGATGGATAAAACTTTATGTGGAATGCTTCATATTGTAAAGGTCTATGCTATTTCCACGTCTGCCTGACAGAAAATCTACTGAGCTGAATACATTTTGATGGTTTACACACCATAAGTGCATACTTTTCATGGACATATTTTTAGAGATGCTGACGCATTACACAGCACTTTAAGGAAAATGCACTTGCAAGAGTTTTACTGTCCTATCTCAACCATTCACACAAACTTTAGAAACAAATTTAGTTATTTAACTAAAACAGGGTTGTGGAGCATATGGAAGAGCTGTTAAATGAAATATCATTCTAGGCACACAATGTTCACAAGACTATAATCTGAATACCAAGATCATTCACCATGAGTGTGCGTCTTAGGCTACTTTCTCACTAGCATTTTGGCTTTCTG
The DNA here is from genome assembly GCA_033119425.1 of Bufotes viridis. Lineage (NCBI taxonomy): Eukaryota > Metazoa > Chordata > Amphibia > Anura > Bufonidae > Bufotes > Bufotes viridis. Next base: position 208,859,680 of record CM065590.1, on the reverse strand, counting down.
TTTGTAAGATCCGTCCAGGGCTCTCAAAAGCAGTCCAAAATGGATCAATTTTGTCCTAATGCATTCTGAATGTAAAAGGATCAGCTCAGAATGCATCAGTTTGCCTCCGTTCAGTCCCCATTCCGCTCTGGAGGTGGACACCAAAACGCTGCCTGCAGCGTTTTGCTGTCTGCCTGACAAAGCGGAGCCAAACCGATCCATCCTGGCACACAATGTAAGTAAATGGGGACGGATCCATTGTCTCGGACACAATCTGGCACAATAGAAAACGGATCCTTCCCCCATTGACATTCAATGGTGTTCAAGACGGATCCGTCATGGCTATAGAAGACATAATACAACAGGATCCGTTCATGAGGGATGCATTCGGTTGAATTATTGTGACGGAAACGTTTTTTCAGATCCATGATGGATCCGCAAAAAAAAGCTAGTGTGAAAGTAGCCATAAAGGGAATGTGTCACCGGTGAACTTGCTATCCAGCTGTTTGCATAGACATATAGTTGTAGTTCAACTGATTAAAACACTGTTTTTTCTTATGGATCCGAGGCTTCATTCCTCAGTTATCATAGTTTACTTAGTATGTAAATGAGGCTTTTGGTACAATGAGGGCTCCACCTTTTCTATTGGTGCATCCAAGCTCTGCCTCTTTCTGTGGCCTGTCCCTCTCTCTTTGCTTTGTCACTGCCTGGCCCTCTCAATCAAATCAGCCAGGGAGAAGATGGCCACAGAAAGATTGGTTGTTTTAAGAACAATGGTGACGCCTTCACTGCATCAAAGGCTGATTAAGAAAAAGTAGTAGGCATCTCTGTAGTATTTCCTATGGAGCCTTGCCTGTAATAGGCTTATTAGGAAATATGCGATTTTTTCATACATTCCAATGCTATCGCATTGGAATGTAAGATAATTGCAATCAAATGATTGTAAGTTATAGTTCCCTATGGAAACTATATAAAAGTGTAAAAAAAATAAAGTTTAAAAAAAAATAAAAAAACATAAAAGTTCAAATCACCCCCCTTTTGCTAAAATAAAAAAAATAAAAATAAACATTTTTAAAAAATACACATCATGGGTGTCGCAATGTGCGACCATACTATAAAAATAAAAAAATATTCCCCATACGTCAAACAGCAAAACGGAAAAAAGCATCCAAATGGCGGATTCGCCACTTATGGTCGCTTCATTTTCCACAAAAAAATTACATAAAAGGTGATCAAAAATTCATACACACCTCAGAATGGTATCAATAAAAAGATAAGATTATGACGCAAAAAATGAGCCCCCATACTGCTCTGTATATATAATTACAAAAAAGTTATAGGGGTCAAAACATGGTGACAAAAAAGTATGTGCATTCTTATCTCTTAAAAGAATGGCATCCAGACACCCCATTCTTGATGAAATTTGGGGCACCAACACCTTTAGCTGTGGCTATTTTCTAATCCATATGACCATATGAAATTTCAACCAGAAAGAGGACAAGCATAGAAGTACATTTCTCGTGGGTGGAATCCTGTAAACGTATTTTGATGATTAAACTCTCACAGTTGGTACAACAGATTTTTTTGTCCTCCTCAACTATATATATATATATATATATAGATAGATAGATAGATAGATAGATAGATAGATAGATAGATATATATATATATATATATATATATATAGAAACGTTTTACACTTTCATTTAATATATCCCAGAAGCTAAATCTCTCCCCATGAACAGCCCAAATGTTGGCACGCCAGTTGAAGCTGAAAATGGGAGCCTGTAAATGTTAATCTAATTACATTTTACATTTAAAAAAAATTGCTTTATGGCAGCCCCATGGTCCATAGACACAATGGTCAGGAGGGGACCTCATTGTCTTCTATGGGAGAGTTTTTTAGGCATGCTCTGTGACCTGACCCCAGGTCATTGTACAAGGAAAGGATAGATAAGCTCTGACAATCACCCACTGTGAATGGTAGATCCTGTCTTTAGAATGACAGATAAGCAGGTAACTCCGGTAAAGGCATCTTTATAGAATAAGAAGTGGTGCCTATTATTATGCTTAGTGGCCAGTGCGCAAACTGCCATATTTTATGGTTTTTGTTTAAATATACATAGTGACATGGAAAATGAAAAATAACAAAAATATTCTTAAAAAATATGTTTAACATAAAAACATGATTTAAACAATAGATCATGCTCTGATGACATTCCCTTTAAGACAGAGAGTGAACTGTAAGCAAACATTTCCATTATCAATGGAGTGTTCTTTGTGCATCAGAAGGAATGTGCAGGTGACACATCACGAATGACAGCATTTCCATTCAATTGATTTACAGCTGCAGGACCATTGCTTTGAAAAGAGCAGTGTGACATTAAACATATCGCAGAAATCCCTATTTACACCTGTCCTTTCTGTCTCATCCTATGCTATTTAAATACTCAGGGCAAAGCCTTGAATAAACTGATATAGGAATAAACACAACAATCCGAGACAGTCCTATCTGAACATATATATCCTGTCTATTCTTGTCTATAAATGCTGTATTCCATCATCTGCAAAATCAGAAAATTAGATTGCCATGTTATATAGACCGATGTACATATCAAAAGAGGGGACAGAAATGCAATTTGTAGAAAGGTAAATCACACCACATGCTAATCCACAATAGGATGACAGATGCAATACCAATTTTTAATTAGCATGCGGTAAAGGTGAAAGTTCAGCAAATGTCCCACAAGATGTGTTAGGCTTTGTCAAAGCAATCATCAGGGTCATGTATAATAGCATGGAAAAGATTTCATTATGTTTACATCCAAACAGCCCCTTGGGATGCTCGACTGATGGCTGCAGATTGTTGGATAAAGACTGTATTTGCATATGTTGCCTTTTTTCATTTAATCAGGTATAGTTGTCACTTTTCTTGTGTCATTTCCACAGATAGCTCCTTCACTTCCATGAAATGTACCCATTGAATAGACCTAAAAGAGTGGTCTCATGTCAGCAAATGGCATTTATCATGTAAATAAAGTTAATAAAAGACACTTACTAATGTATTGTGATTGTCAATATTGCCTCCTTTGCTGGTTGGATTCATTTTTCCATCACATTATACACTGCTTGTTTCCAAGAGTTACGACCACCCTGCAATCCAGCAGTGGTGGTCATGCTTGCACACTATAAGTGCTTGTACACACGACCGTATGTGTTTTGCAGTCCGTTTTTCCTGCGAACTGCAATGTTCGCGTTCGCCCCTATACTTTATCATTGAGCAAACTTTGACCCTGTACCTCACAGTCAGCAGACACATTCCAGCCAATCAGCATACCTCCCTCCCAGACCCTCCCACCTCCTATCAAAAAGCAAGGACGGCATCCATCTTAGATTCATTCTGAAGCTGCAGTGTTAGTAGTTGTAATCGCAATGCGATTAATATAACCTGTATTAATCGCATTGCGAAATCAATTTAGAGCTGAGTTCCTAATGGTTGTATTGGTAGAATATAACAAATATCACGAATATAGCACTATATTCTCAATCTTCGTTATATTCTAGCAATACAAACATTAAGAACTCAGCTCAAGTTGAATTCGCAATGCAAACATATACTCACATTGCGAATTCAACTTAGAGCGGAAGTTCCTAATAGTTGTATTGCTAGAATTGACAAAGATAACGAATATCACAAATTCACGAATATAGCACTATATTCTCAATCTTCGTTATATTCTAGCAAGCCAACTATTAGGAACCCAGCTCTAAGTTGAATTCGCAATGCGATTAATGCAGGTTATATTAATCGCATTGCAAACTCAACTTAGAGCTGGGTTCCTAATGGTTGTATTGCTAGAATTATATAACGAAGATTGAGAATATAGCACTATATTCTCAATCTTAATTATATTCTAGCAATACAACCATTAGGAACCTAGCTCTAAGTTGAATTTGCAATGCGATTAATGCAGGTTATATTAATCGCATTGCGAATTCAACTTACCACACTCTGCGTCAACTACGTAATTTTCCATGGGAGTTTTGCCATGGACCCCCCTCTGGCATGCCACAGTCCAGGTGTTAGTCCCCTTGAAACAACTTTTCCATCACTATTGTGGCCAGAAAGAGTCCCTGTGGGTTTTAAAATTTGCCTGTCTATTGAAGTCTATGGCGGTTCGCACTGTTTGCCCATTCACGAACATTTGCGGAAGTTCGCGTTCGCTGTTCGCGAACGGAAAATTTTATGTTCGCGACAACTCTATACAAGAAATCATGAATTAAGTGCACTTGATATGTTCATCAGCACAATTGTATATTGACTATATGTTATTAGCTGAAAATGAAGAAATTGTATTAAAAATTCCATTGTTGAAGACGAAAGGGAAGAATGAATGTTCTGCTGATAACAATCTTATATTGGAGCTACATGGTAGCTCCCTTGTTCCAAATAAATCTTATTAAAGAGCATTACCTCATAAAAAAAATATCTCCAGTATTATTAAATTGTCAGCTTATGCATAGTGTTTAAAAATTCTATTTAGCTGTTTCTTAGTTCTATCAGTGTTTGCGAAAGCTAGGTGGAAAGCAATATAGTGACTGTTACAGCTCCAGCAGGTTGTCTGCTGGCTTTTCTAGTGTCATGAACTGCAAATCTGTTTTTTGAAGCATCAATATGGGAGAAGGAGCTTTATATTCTAGAAAATTGGGTGACCTTTTAGAAACCAGTTAGCATTTATTTATTTATTTATTTTTATTATCCATAAGTAAGATTTAATAGAAAAAACAGAGCTAACTTGTTGCTATGATGTCGCTGGCCCCCAGCCAGAATTCAATGGAACCCTAGAATTCAAAGCGAAGGGTCTCCCAAAGCAAGGTAGAGTGCACCGTGCAAGCCAGCCACCCTCCATTCATTTCTATGGGAGTGCCAAAAATAGTCGAGCGCTGGATAGATAACAAGATGACTGAGCTTGCACAGCGCACTCTCCATTCACTTCTATGGGAGTTCTGGAAATAGACAAGCGCACTCACTCAGCTCTTTTTGGAACTCCCATAGAAGTGAATGGAGAGCACACCATGCATGCATTGTGCACTCTCCTTCATTTTGGGGGCCCATTCTAGAGATAGGTGCAGGTCCCAGAGGTGTGACCTGCATGTATCAGACAATGCAGGCATATACTAGCAATATGACAGCAAAGTGCAAGATGGGCCAAACCCTATATGCTTGTCAAATGGGAGACAAAATATTTAACTACTTAAAGGGGTTGTCCGAGTTATGGATAAAGAAATACAGCACTGTAAATCTGATGGTCAGCGATATATAACTAAGCTAAGCAAGTTTTAGGCAAAAAAATATCTATTTTCTCATTTACCTGGTTCTCTTCTGGCCTTTGTGAATACAAGTGCTGCACAGTGTGACCTGTCTTCCTGCTGGGAGACTCAGAAGCATGTTGTATGTGTAGAACTACAAATCCTAGCTATACAATGACACTGCTAATACTCACAGGATCTGTGCACTCTCCTTCATTTTGGGGGCCCATTCTAGAGATAGGTGCAGGTCCCAGAGGTGTGACCTGCATGTTGGTGTGACCTGCAGAAGCATGTTGTATGTGTAGAACTACAAATCCTAGCTATACAATGACACTGCTAATACTCACAGGATCTTGTGCACTCTCCTTCACTTTGGGGGCCCATTCTAGAGATAGGTGCAGGTCCCAGAGTTGTGACCTGCATGTATCAGACAATGCAGGCATATACTAGCAATATGACAGCAAAGTGCAAGATGGGCCAACCCCTATATGCTTGTCAAAAGGGAGACAAAATATTTAACTATTTAAAGGGGTTGTCCGAGTTATGGAAAAAGAAAAACAGAACTGTAAATCTGATGGTTAGCGATATATAGCTAAGCTAAGCAAGTTTTAGGCAAAAAAAATTATATTTTCTCATTTACCTGGTTCTCTTCTGGCCTTTGTGAATACAAGTGCTGCACAGTGTGACATGTCTTATGTGCATGTTGTATGTGTAGAACTACAAATACTAGCTATACAATGACACTGCTAATACTCACAGGATCTTCCCCCTACCTGCAATTCTCTGAGGGCTTCTCTTTCAGCTCCTGTGCCCTACATTTGTCTCCTCACTGCCTGCAGATACACAGTAAACACTTCAGCCCTGAGTATGTGCAGCTGAAGGGGTTAAGAATCCTGGGAAATAGCAATAGGCAGCAGCTGGCAGTGAAGGGGCCAGCACAGTGACATCTCGTGTACAGGCTTGCGCGCGAACATTATCAGAGCAGGGAGAGAAGTTGACATCACAGGTCATGTGACCTTCAGTGAAATCTGAGAAAGCAGCCACTAAAGATAACCTAAGTTAATTGGAAAGCTGTTACATTTAACTAGTTAGAAACATAGAAAGAACAAAAAAATAACTTGGACAACTCCTTTAAATATTTAGGGGCACCATCTAAAACACCAGTCTTAATAAGGCTTAGCGCTGGTGGTGGATCTGCTGGAGTTATGAAGAGGAGCAGGCTTCCTTGCTGTCTTACATTTAGACTATTTTCTATGACTAAACCAGGCGTAGAAAATGATGAATGAGACGGGCCTGCCGACCTGTCCCCATCCATTCTAAGGCCCCAACCACTTTTTTAGACCTGGTGTGAGCTGGGAGAAGTCGCAGATTGCAGCGCAAAGGACATTTGTTCTGCAATCTGTGCCATAAATACACCTAATTTAGGCATATTTCTGTTCCCTTAACATTGAAATGTATAAGACTGAGCCATATAACGCTTGATGTGTATGTGGTATCCCCTTCAAAGAGTTTCTGTGTACATATTCAATTTAAGGAGAATGTGTGATCAGAAAATGACCTATTGATTAAATCAAGTTTTTATGTTATGTTTATCCCCTTATTTGCAAAAACGGAAAATTGCAGGCGTGTGTAGTCTGAGCGTAATCCTCTGTTCGGACACTGCTTGTCTTGCAGGAGCACATTGCATTATAATGAATTATAATGCTGCATGCCTCTGCATGATCTGCCTTCTACAGGATCATACTGACATAAAGATGTCAATATGATTCTGAAGCAATAAGGTCAAGCAAGGAACATGTCATTATAAATCATGACAATGACATGCACTCCTGCAAGTTCACAACAAAGAATCACACTTACGCACAGAGCATGATTTCTGGACTGCACACGATAGTGCGAAACAGCCCTAAGGGTTAACTGGCAGAAAAAAATATAGGCGACACATTCCCTTTAAGTGAGTGTTCCTCAGTGGTTCTCTCATGGAAGATGGTTGAAACTTACTGTCCTATGATAATAATGAGCTGCTAGAGTACAGGCAGGAAATAACATCCCACTCTAGCAGCTCAACTCAGGCAGAGGCTTGTAACTTTGAGCATTGGCAACTTTAAATAGTGATACTGAACTTGGGCCATTGTAAGGATTTAATCACTAGATACAACATTGTTGTTAGACTGCTACTCTTCTGGAGGGTTGATCATATTGCGTTAAAGATCCAGCTTCCAGCATTAAAGGTCTCCGAGCAGAATGTGTGGGACATTTTTTCCAGTGCAATGCAGCTAATATAAGTATGTTTTCTTGGGGACTTGACTGCCCAGACAGTTCTATACAAATCACAGTTAGGGCTACCTGTTGGTTATGACTTCTATTTATGTGTGCTAAGTGCAGGCCTATTACTATTGTTTACTGAAGTCAATGCATCCAGCAGCAAGTGTTAGTAAAATAAATCTATATATTTTTTTGGATTATACTTGAAAAAAATAAATCTGGTAAAAAAATAAATATAGTAACTTAAATAGTGTTGAACTATGTATTGTGAGCTATTAAATTCATTTGCACGGCTGCTTGCATGCAAACTAATGAACCATAATAAGCAGCTGGTTGCTTTTAGGGTGGCATTGTGCCATTTTACCCACTGGACATTTGCACAGTTGAACAGGATGCTCACTTGGAATGTCCACCACTGATACATGGCATTGTAACTAGGTTTTAGAGGAGAAAAATAAAAAAATATATATATTTTTAATCAGATCAGATCCTCATATCAGACCACAAATCAGATCCCCATATCAGACCTCAAATCAGATCCACATATCAGACTTCAAATCAGACCTCCATATCAGATCCTCAGATCAGACCCCCATATCAGACCTCAGATCAGACTCCTATATCAAACAACATGAGACCCCCATCAGACCTCCATGTTATAACATAATATCAGATCAGACCCCTTTAGACCTTTATGTCAGACCTCCATATCTGACCTCAGATCAGACCTCCACCTGCTCCATTGCTACTCTGCAAATGCAGTAGTCTCTCTTGTAGTCACGCTCCCTGGTCTTCTCCGGGCCCATGCTGCACTGTGACCTGACTGCATCCAGCATCAGGTCATAGTGTGCGCCCTACATCCAGATGCTGTATGCAGTCAGGACAGTGCAACGCAGCCCCATAGAAGACCAGGGAGGGGTGAGTACAGACAGCGCTTGAAGTGCATCACTCACTGCTCCAGATGACTACTGCATACTACTGAGCACTTCCATATGGAAGCGCTCACTAGTATTCGCTTGATAATACACAGTGCCTTTACACGTTTCTCACAAATTGCTATGAATGTAAGACATAATGAGATGGAAATTCAAGAGAAAAACAATATGTAAATACATTATATATTTCTACTGCCTGTTAAGTAGTTATCCATAGCATATGTCCTGTAGTTTAAACTCCTTTGTCTTGCTGTCTAAAGAGAAGGAGATGGTCCACCCTCAGGGAGAGAATCAATAATTAGAACATTGTTACTGATTGTCAAGCACAGGATTGATCCCCATAAATCATGTCAGGAAGTCAAAATAAAATAACACCAGACAGAAAATGAGATCATATAATAGAAGATCAATTAGAGAGATTTTCTGCCCTTTGTGGCTTACACTGCTGCTTGACTTGATTAGACAAGCATTTTCCGTTCCTTATATCTTTTGCTAAGTTATTGTGGCTAGGTATTTAAAATAAGTTATTTAGATATGCTGTAGGTACCAAAATTGCTTTACTTTACAAAGTACTACAGTCTGCAGACTATTTTCAAGAAATAAGTCTGTAGGACAACAAATGTATGCCAACTAAATTTCTTTCATATTGCTTCATTTTCCCTTAAGATTATATAATAGTTAGAAAATGTTTTTTATCTCTTACCCTGAAAGGGAGATCGGCCTTGATCTGTCGAGTAAATTAGCAATGTGTTTGATTTCCCTGCAGTGTCACCACAGGGGAAATAAAGAACTGTACTGCCCATTCAAATTAATAGGGCGTCTGCGTAATACAGGACATGACAGTCCTCTTTGTAACTGTTCTCCTTTCCAAGGGATTAGGATGCATAACAGAGGACCCCCCATCTATTAACCCAGAATTGCCATACTGAGTATAAGGACATGGCTTTTCTAAACTAAACAATCTCTTTAAGATGGTGATACAGTGGCATGCAATTTTGGACATCCCTGGTCACAATTACTGTTACTGTGAACAGTTAAGTAAGTTAAAGATGAAATTATCCATAAAAGACATACATTTAAAGTTGTCACATTCCCCTTATATTTTAAGAAAAAACACTTTTTTATTTTCAACTTTTACATTTTCAAAATAGCAAAAAAACAAAAAGGGCACAAAGAAAAAGTTTGGACACCCTGCATGGTTAGTACCTAGAACCAACCCCTATGGCAAGTATCACAGCTTGTAAACACTTTTGCAAGCTGTGATACTTGCCAAAAGGGGTGCTACTAGGTACTAACCATACAGGGTGCCCATACTTTTGCTTTCTGTCCTTTTCCTTTTTTGTTACTTTGAAAATTGTAAAAGATGAAAAATAAAATCCTTAAAATACAACAGGAATGTGTCACCTTTAACTTTATGCCTTTTGGATATCCTTTTATCGTCAACTTGCTTAATTGTTCACAGTAACAACCAGAAGTGCCCAAACATTTGAATGCCATATGTATATTATATAATAATCATCAAAACCTGACTATTGTGGCATGATCTGTCAACTATAGTATCTAGTGACTATAGGGCTTTGCCTACTCTCCCATCACAGCAGATAAGAAAGCTAGTTGTATTTTTAATAACATTTAGTGGACTCATAGACTAGCTTAGTCACTAGGCTACTATGCATTAATTCTCATAATACAAACATTTTTCTTGGTCTTTGAGAAATTCTTTTAAATTATAATACTGCAGTTGTAAAACAGGTTATGAACAATCAGCCTCTGCTTACATTTTGCTACGACTTGAGCTAAAGCTTTATCGAACTTCACCCAGCAACCAGTTTTTCTAGCCATGGATTCATGTATTACAGGACCTCTTCTGACTTCTTTTACTTCCATAGTATGAGATGCATTAAAAATAACCTAGTCTCAAAGAGAACGTCCACCCTTGAACACCATTTTATAATTCCTAATCGAAATGGGTTGAAAAGGGTCAATGAAATTCATCATATTTATTTAAAGCAGCCGGGACTGCTTTTTACTTATTTACACCTCCATATTCCCGGTTTATATTCAAAAAGCCAAAAAGGAGAATTTAACATCATGGTGTAAAAAAAGTCACAAGTGTTGGCAAACGCCATTTTTGCATACAAATGTGTGACTTTTGTGATTTTGCACCACTGTTACCACTTTTGAAAAGTTGATGGAAAAATGGGCATGGTTATCTATGTTAATTATTTCAATGTGTGACATTTGATAAATTTGCCACAAATTACAGCAAAAACTTACTTGCTGACTTCCTCATGATAAATTCTTCCCCTCCAGAGAGTTGTCTAGAACAATTCTGGCTGGTAGCAGCCATGCTTAGAAGCGTAGTGTTGATCAGCTAAGCTATATAATGAAACTATAATATATGCAGTAGACTCCAAAGCTCCTCTAGGTATATCAAAAGGTAGCCAATTTTTATTTTTTTTTCAAAGGCAAATTCATTGTATTAGACTGTCCAATATAACATGAAACATGGAAAAGAGATTCAAAATGGTGTCATGGCTCCCATTTTGAAAAATTAATGACAGTTATAATGCCAGATTAATTTTCAAGTAATATTAACAAATCCTTATGAACCCTATTGACTTTAATGGGTTCCCTCAGAGCTCCATTATTTTTGAAGACAAGAATATCAGTGCACATTGCACTATTCTTCCCAGGTAAAAAAAAATGCTAGACAGCCATACGAAATTCCCAATAGACTCCTTTAAGTGTGAACAAGGCATAACAAATATAAAAAGACACTGGCCTCAAACTTACAATCTAGAGGAATGTGATATATAATATTATAACGACAGACACATTTTAACCTTAAACTTACAAGTTAGCTGAACTGGAACCTACCTCTGAAGATTTTTTTTTTCCCATTGAAATTGATACTTGGTAGATCTGTGGAATATTTTTTATGTCAAATCTATGATATTGAATGTAACATTTTTTTAGACCAGACTATAGAACTTTATTCCATTTTACACCATCCAGAATAGTGTTCCTTCCCATATTCCATAAAAAAGCATGCCATAACACAAATTAGATAGCTGTCAGTCAAATGCTTGTTTGGCTCACATCTATCTTTCCTGTGCTCCATACACTTGCACCCTTAGTTTGGCTGAGCATTCATGTATTCTCAATAGTAAGAGGTAGTAAACTACTGCCAGACACTTCTCTCACATTGGCAGGTTTGGCTGATATTAATCTAATCTATATGGCCAGCTTTATCATGGCAAGAAGATTCTTAAACCATACTGTAGCCTTTTTTCAAAATTGTGCAAAAACATTTAAGGTTCATGCATACATACACAAAATTGCTCTCAAAAGCAGAAGAAAAGTTGAAAAGGCAGCTTAAATGTGTGTACATTACAACTGACTACATAAGGGATATAGTAAATCTTAGGGGTCTTCAAAAAGAAATTTAGCTACTAAGCCATTTTTCTCAAGTGTTAGTGGAGTACAAGCAATAATCACTATTGCCTGATATATAGAGGAATGAAAGTACATGGGACCATTCATGACACTTCATCAGCATGCAGCACACAAACAGAGTGACTGCAATGATTGAATACAGGCTCAGACTACTGGCTTTAATCTCCATCTCATTCATTCAGCTTTTACTTTTGGCACAGCTGTATGATAAACATTTCAACCTTCTTTCTTGTCCGCCCTTGTCCTGGTTCTCATGACTGCATGTACGTGTTGATCACATAAACATATTATGATCATAGACCTAAGCCAAACACATGTTTGATAAAATATGTAGATTAACCTATTATCTCCTGATCCTTTGAAAACCCTAGACTATGTTATGTAATGGTTTCTTGTTCCTTGGACAAATACACACATAACCAGAATATGCTTCACCAAAGTAAACATTTTCCTCAGATCTATATAGCTTACTTTTACTTATTTGGGATGTACAAAGTAGTCCTTGGGAGAAATCATAGGAAATCAGCCCACCACACTGGTGAAGTACATAAAATATGCAGATCAAGATGCAATAGACAGGAAAGATAGACAAATTCCAGCACTCCATTCATCTATAAAACTAGCAGATAAAATTCATATAAACTTCAAGTTTTATTGGTCATAGGAGTGCCAGAATATCTTGTAAACCTGAATGAAGTTATGTGGGAATAAATCAACACTTTGAGTGCTTTCTAGTGTTTCAATAATAACTGAAGCAGCAAGAATGCTGATAGAATGAGTGATGCTCCTGACACCCGATTCTTGTGCTCAAAAAACTTAATTGAGTGTAGCCTCCCACTCTATTATAGCATATGTATGGTACATACCATAAAGTAGTGGAGATCCCACCTCTTAGGCCCTCATCTATCCATTGGATGATAAAACAGGAAGGTTATTGTGTATATGTTACTCTTTTCTTTGAAGCCTATAGAAGCTATGGACACAGCCAAGCAACCTGTAGATAGGCCATCAATATCTAATGTTGAGAAACTGCAAGAAAAATAAAAAAATAAAATGTTCACCCAAGTAGCAAAGAAATCTTTGAGTTATGTCTCTACAAAAATGGTAAATTTACATAATTTCTAATTAAATATTATTAAATGAGTCATTAATAAAATGTTCTCTTCCTATGATCCTTCTGCTTCCAATCTCAAAGTTGGCAAAACGATTCTACGATCTTTATAGAACAACAAATCTTTTAAAATTACATACATTAGATATAGTATGGAACTTTTCGTTGCATTCAATACAAGCAGAACATAATAAAATTTATTTATTTTATCTGTGGATTCTCTGTTACAGAGCAAAAAAACAATAATCAATAAATTACATAAAATACCAATCATCTCTAGAAAGATGTAACAACTAAAAAAAAAATCTGTTAGCTGAGATATAGTAGACTGGTATAGAAATGATATATTGCTCAGCTGTTCTGACACATAAATTATAATAAGCACAGGAGCAAAAGAACATATGTTCAGATATCCTAGTGGAGTTTGTACCTGTTTATAACAATATCCTCAAAGGGCCAGTATATGAAAGACCTGTTTTACTCATGTGTGGAAACAACCAGGAAACAGATGCAGCATCACTTGTAAGAAGACTCAATATTTTTTAAAAATATTTTTTATGGAAGAGTAGGCAAAATTTTATGCATTACTATATCTTACTGAAGTGAATCAGCAAAACATTATATTGTATTAAGTACTGTATTTCAAATAATAGGAAAAAACTCATGCGTGATTTAATATTTTTTTAGCATTTCCAAACAGATATTTGCTAGTAGGTGTACATTAGAATGGAAAATTGTAAACTCTGCAAAACTTGAAAGGTTTTCCCATTTGGAACATTTATATATTATAGCATATAAATAGCATAAACTATAAAAGTCAGATAGGTATGAATCCTACTTTGGTAACTTTGCTCCTATCTCAAGAACACAGCCCCAAATTGAACAGAGGCCACAAAATGCATGCACATCATTCACTGCTACGGAAATTACAAAATAGCCAAGCAAGCACACTTGGCTCTTTTCCAAAGTCCCATAGCAAGGAATTAAAATCAAGATATGCAAGCACGGCCAAGCCACCATTCATCACTATGGAGCTTCCAGAAATGGCAAGAGTCAGAGCTATTTTTGGAAGACTCATAGGGAATGGAGGGCCCTATTCTGGAGACAGTGGTGAGATTCATATCTATCTAATATTTATGGCATATCCCATTAGAACGTCATAAATTGTAAAGATGAGAATACCTCTTTAACACCAAATATATAGTATTCTTTCACAACTATCTATATTAACTTTGAATATCTAGAGTATATAGAGTATAAGGCCTCAATGCATATTTGTCCAGTGTCCTTCATCAGTACTTAAATGCCAAAGCAGGTGTGGATACAAATATCTGCTATATGTGAATGAGTTCATTTCATGGGCAAGTTTATACCTTGAACTTTTTGTCATGTTGTCACGAACCTTCCCGCGAAAGGTCGCAGGAGATTGGTGAGACTGGCAACACGTGGATTGATCTGACATGTTTTCCGTTTGGATAAAATTATGTCTGTGTTGTTTCTGGTGCTTGCCACACCTTCTTTCCCCAGGTGTGGCTATTATGGTCATTTAACCTTCTCTATTTATTGTTGTTTCTCCCACTATGCTATGCTGTTTATAGCTTAAGTTTGAGTTGTGGATAGCTGGTGTGTGGATCTCGGCTGAGTTCCTGGTGCTGCCATAGACACAAGTTAAGTGTTTTATTTCTCTTTTGTACTTTGCTTAGCTTATTTTGTGTTGCATTTCCCTGTCATTTGTATTAAGGCCTGAGGAAGACTTCTGTTCATCCTTCCATTTGGTGGAACAGGTTGTCTCAGTCCTGATATTAGTACCAGGGTCCTATAGGGTGCATTAGGACATTAGGTATTCCTGTGTATGAACTCACCTACCTCTGGGATTTGTTCATACTGGTAGTTAGTCATGACTTTGATTAGGGTTTTACTAGGAGGTGTCCATCTACTTTCCCTAGTTTCCAAGCCTTATTCCCTTACCCCTTTCCCTTCTATGTTTGGTGTGGTGTTTCCCTCCCACACCCGTACATGACACATGTTCCTCAAAACATTTCTGAACAATTTATGTAGTGTAGCAGGATGCATTATGCTGCTGAAAGATTTCACTACCTCTAGGAAGTATCATTGTCATGAAGGAGTGTACTTGGTCTCCAACAATATTTGGGCAGGTGGTAAATGTAAAAGTAACAGCCACATCAATATGAGGACCACAATTTTCACAGAATGTTATGAACAGCATCATGTCTCTGCCGTCTTGCCACTTCCCATATTGCATTCTGATGCAATCTGTTCCCCAGGTAAGTGACACAACCAGCTGTCCATCATCATTCAAAAAAGCAGGTAACATTCTTATGATGGTTTGCCCACTGTAGACACATGTAACAGTGCACAAGGGTCAGCATGGGCACTCTGGGAAATTCACAAGTTATAGTACACTATGTATAATAATATCGTTTTGTCACCAAGCGTTAACTTAAAGTTTAAGTGTTACTTTAAGCGCACTGGAATAATAAAGGCTTCCATCTTATTGGTATTGAATTACATATTTTAGTTTATGGCTGATGTAGGAATAAGTAAAAGTAGGAATAAATAAATAAAACTAATGCAGAATAGGTTTCCCTGTACTCTCCCTGCACTCTCCCTCTCCAATTGTTTTCAGCAACACTGTCCCTAGAACCTGCAGCTCACAATTGGGGACTGTGCAGTATGAAGGTTTTATAGAGATATGACATCAAAGGGATTGACTATCTGTGGATATGCTGGCTGCATGACATTATGGGTCAGGTTTCTGCATGCAGTTTTGAAAGCAAAAACCGGGAGTGGATCGTAAAAGGAGAGAAAATACACAAGACATATAGGACTTATCCTCTTTTTTAAATTTAGTTCTGGTTTTGGCTTCCAAAACTGCATGCAAAAACCTGACCATGTGGCCATATATAAGTTTTACATTATCTTTTCTGTTGGATTCAGCTGCAATAGGATAGACTTTAGTTCCCATTTGTTTTAATGAGCCTTCAGCACTATTGGTAAGTACTAACTAGAGATGAGCAAAGTTTTGAAAAACTTGATTTGGCAACTTTGCCAAAGTTCCCTATGAAAGTTAAATCAGGTATACCCAGGCCACTCTGCCTTATGGTAAAGCCACACAGAGCGGCCATGCTTCGGCCGGGTTGCATCCATGCTGCGGTGAAGAACCACGCTGCCAATTAGCCAGAAGCTGCCTTTCATTTAAGGACCACACTGTATAGTCCTTCTTCTGCCATCTGCTTTTCCTCCTTTTCTATATCATCTAATATCGATGGGACAAAGTCCTCAAAAACAAAAATACATCCACAAAATGGGATACCTTTAAAAGCATCCAAAATTCTCATTGTGAGAGGTACATACTGTATGGGAATAAAAGGTTAAGAAACAAAAATAAACCAATGTGGATAAATAGAAATGTAAAGAAAGCAATAAATGACAAAAAGTAAGCATATAAATCACTAAAACAGGAGGGTAGAGAGGAAGCACTGAAAAACTATAAGGAAAAAAATAGAACATGTAAAAAACAAATAAAAGCGGGCAAACTAGAGACCGAGAGATTAATTGCCAAAGAGAGTAAAAACTAACCCTAAAATTTTCTTTAATTATATAAATGTTAAAAAATATAAATCAGAAGGTGTCGGCCCTTTTAAGAGTAATAAAGGGGGAGTTGCAGAGAGTGACGAGGAGAAAGCAAAGCTGTTAAATAGTTTTTTTCTCAAATGTATTCACTAAGAAAAATAAACTGTCAGATTAAATGCTGAATGTAAAAATGAATCCCCCATTAAAAGTGTCCTGTCTGACCCAAGAAGAAATAAAACAGCGACTTAAAAAAGATTAAAATAGACAAATTGCCAGGACCGGATGGCATACACACCGGTATCCTAAGGGAATTAAGTAATGTCATAGCCAGACCCTTATTTCTGATATTTGCGGACTCTATACTGACAGGGAATGTTCCACAGGATTGGCGCATAGCAAATGTGGTACCAATATTCAAAAAGTGTCCAAAAACAGAGCCCGGAAACTATAGGCCGGTAAGTTTAACATCCGTTGTGGGGAAACTGTTTGAAGGTTTTCTGAGAGATGCTATCTTAGAGGATCTCAATGGAAATAAGCAAATAACGCCATATCAGCATGGCTTCATGAGGGATCGGTCATGCCAAATTAATTTAATCAGTTTCTATGGAGAGGTAAGTTCTAGACTTGCCAGCGGCGAATCAATGGATGTTGTATATCTGGACTTCTCCAAAGCATTTGACACTGTACCACATAAAAGGTTAGTATATAAAATGAGGATGCTCGGACTGGGAGAAAATGTCTGTAAGTGGGTAAGTAACTGGCTGAGTGACAGAAAACAGAGGATGGTTATTAACGGTACACACTCAGATTGGGCAACTGTCAATAGTGGGGTACCTCAGGGGTCAGTACTGGGCCCTAATCTTTTCAATATATTTATTAATGATCTTGTAGAAGGCTTGCACAGTAAAATATCAATTTTTGCAGATGACACTAAACTGTGTAAAGTAATTAACACTGAAGAGAACAATATACTGCTACAGAAGGATCTGGATAGATTGGAAGCTTGGGCAGATAAGTGGCAGTTGAGGTTTAACACTGACAAATGTAAAGTTATGCACATGGGAAGGAATAATGCAAGTCACCCGTACATACTAAATGGTAAAACACTCGGTAACACTGACATGGAAAAGGATCTAGGAATTTTAATAAACAGAAAACTAAGCTGCAAAAACCAGTGTTAGGCACTGCCGCCAAGGCCAATAAGATAATGGGTTGCATCAAAAGCGGCATAGACGCCCATGATGAGAACATAGTCCTACCACTTTACAAATCACTAGTCAGACCACACATGGAGTACTGTGTACAGTTCTGGGCTCCTGTGAACAAGGCAGACATAGCAGGGCTGGAGAGGGTTTAGAGGAGGGCAACTAAAGTAACTAAAGATTATCAGAATTAGGGTTATTTACTTTAGAAAAAAGATGACTGAGGGGAGATCTAATAACTATGTATAAATATATCAGGGGTCAGTACAGAGATCTCTCCCATCATCTATTTATCCCCAGGACTGTCACTATAACGAGGGGACATCCTCTGCGTCTGGAGGAAAGAAGGTTTGTACACAAACATAGAAGAGGATTATTTACGGTAAGAGCAGTGGGACTATGGAACTCTCTGCCTGAGGAGGTGGTGATGGTGAGTACAATAAAGGAATTCAAGAGGGGCCTGGATGTATTTCTGGAGTGTAATAATATTACAGGCTATAGCTACTAGAGATGGGTCGTTGAACCAGGGAGTACTTTTGATTGCCTGAATGGAGTTGGGAAGGAATTTTTTACTCCCCTTAATTAGGGAAAATTGGCTTCTACCTCAAAGAGGTTTTTTTTGCCTTCCTCTGGATCAACTAGCAGGAGGACAGGCCGAACTGGATGGGCAGATGTTTTTTTTCGGCCTTATGTACTATGTTACTATGTTATGTACTATGATGAGAATATGGAAAAAACTTAACAGCCAATTTGCACACTTCAAATTGGTATCACTGAGAATAACAGATCATCCCGCAAAAAAATGAGCCCTCACACAGCCCCATACATAAAAGTTATAGGGGTCAGAATATGGTTATACATTTTTTTTTTTCAGTATTAAAACACAAGAAAAATTATACGAGTGTGGTATTGTTATAACCATACTGACCTGGAGAATGAAGATAAAAGGTCAATTGTACCGCATAGTGTACAGTGTAAAAAAAATAAAAATAAAAAAAAGCTTTATCCCAATTCTACCCCATTTATGTTACTATGTTACTATGTTACTATGTTATGTACTATGATGAGAATATGTCATTAGGAACATCCAGCTTCTCCTCTCTCTGTATCTTGCTAACTTTTCAAGAACATGGAGAATTTGAAGGATGATTTAGAAGAAGTAATGCCAGCAAAAGAAGAGGATGGTCATCATTTAGACCTGGCTTCCCTAAAGGGTGAAGACTGGATGGTATTGGCTGGCACGCTATAATAAAGGCTTCCATCTAAGCAAATGTAGGAATTTTCCCAAAGTGTTCCCAAACTTTGGACCGAATTCGCTTCAAATGCTTCACTTCGCTCAACACTAATACTTACCACTGCATAATCGAAAAACCCCATAAGACCTAATATTTTGGAAATGTCCAGTTATCTATTCATTATAATTTAGCTCTTGTCACTCAGATGCCAATTTTCCTGTCTCAAACATGTTACTTTCAAGAACTGACTGTTCACTTGCCCATCAGTGGTTTTAATGCTATGGCTCACCAGTGTGTGTGTGTGTATATATATATATATATATATATATATATATATATATATACATAGGGGAATAGTGAAAAATAGACCTGAAAGATTGGACTTTTTTTAGTTTTATACAAATTTTGTAATATTCATGAGCATTTATTTCATCATAATATGTGAAATGATCAGAAAGAATAATCCTAACCTAATTACCGAGAGATAATACTTGGCAGGAAAGTTCTCTTTTATTCTGTGTTTTTTCAGGCTATTAATTTAGTCACTCTTCAGATTTTAGACCTCAAAAAGGTTTTCTATGTAAGGAATCTGCATGTTGTACAGTTCTGACAGCTGGATACTGTAAAATAACATCTCAAATTGTTTTCCGAATAGTACTCAGAATGATTCAAATCTCTGTATCCATAGACTGGAACAAAAGGACTTGTGGGCTGCCAGAAAATATTATAGTCCTTGTTGAAATGAAGTCCTTGACCTGTAATCAAAGTTGTGGGATTCGGCTCACTCCAGCTAATTCAAACTCTTGAAAATACTTCTGATTTAACGAAAAGTAACTGGCTAATATAGCAGGTTTTATCACAAGTGTCTGAGACTACTGTATATGTTCAATTTATATAAGCTGTAATATAGATGTTGGCATTGCCTTAAAGAGCAAATATTCAGAAAGTAGAAATTACTTACATGCAGGAATCAAGAGTTCAAGGCTTTGATATTACAGCTTGGACAGCACAGTGCTATTTTCTAAAGAAAATCCACAGAGTGCTTAGCTATTAACTCCTCGTAGAAAACTAACTAAAATACTAGAATGCTCCAATTGCTTACAGACAATATATAGCATGAATGATATATAGAGGTCTCTGAGAGGTTGTTTTATTGATTTTTTAAACTAATGTTATACCTGACTAATGTTATACCATAACATGATCAATTTAAGGTCTGTAATTTAAAGTGAATTGAGCTGATCCATATTAATAAGGAAGCAACTTTTTAAATATTTGCACATCTACAGAAGATGATAAATTGATTTCCTAGTTTTGACATCTGCCATACAGTGTCATGATTAGTCACCTAGAAAATAAATAAAAAATAAAAAATGTTTGAACATTCACCCATTTGTTTGTCATGCCATAAAATAAGATTTTTTTTTTGTTTATAAATGATCCTTCCCATTTCAACATCGGATATACATTAAAGGGAGTGCCTAGAATGTCAAATTACTGTTAGGAACAGCCTGGCTATTGGGACTATACAGTGTCCGTGCCTAAAACAGCACTATAAAGGTAACACCTCAGAAGAAAACCTTTGATCATCCAGCATAAAACACAATAAGGTGGTAAATAAGGGGTTAAACATTTTATGCTGGGAGAACTTTGTAGTACAACTTTCCAGTTTTTACTTCAGATTAAAGGAAGCCTTCAACTTGCGTGTAACTGAGTGTAACAGCTGTTATCTAACCCCTTAAGGACCCGGTCTCTAAACATGGCGCCCGCGCGCACTTGCAGCGGGCGCCATAGCTGCCGGGTTTCTGCTATTTTAAGCCATAAGGCTGATCGCATACATTTTACCCTTCAGATGCCATGGTCAAATGTGATCATGGCATCTGATCAATCCGGAAGCAGAAGTTGTGCGCTTCCGCTCAGGTAACAGCGTTCCCCGACTGAGATCGGGGAACCTGTTACATCTCTGAAATAGCCCGAATCCTAGAGCAGGCTTCGGTGCCTATTTTAGGAATATACCAATACAGGCCACTTGATGGCAGCATTATATTGTTATATTCCAAATTAAGTGTTCAATGATGGCTATATAGCCATCAATGAAGACAATGGCAATCTAATGATTGCCAGTTATTGTCACGCAAGGTGACTTTAAAAAAAAGTAAAGTAAAAGTTTTTTTTTACAAATATTAAAAAAATCTAAAAGTTCAAATCACCCCCTTTCCTTAAAATAAAAATACTTAAAAATAAAAATAAAAATACAAAAAAAATTAAAAACATGGGCATTTCCATCTGCGAAAATGCCCATACAATTAAAATGTATACTTTATTACAATATTAATGGCATACGGAAAAAACTTAACAGCCAATTTGCCATTTTTTGTCACTTCAACTACCCAATAATTTTTTTAAAAACTGATCAAAAAGTCGCACACACTTCAAATTGGTATCACTGAGAATAACAGATCATCCCGCAAAAAAATGAGCCCTCACACAGCCTCATACATAAAAGTTATAGGGGTCAGAATATGGTTATAAATTTTTTTTGTTCAGTATTAAAACACAAGAAAAATTATACGAGTGTGGTATTGTTATAACCATACTGACCTGGAGAATGAAGATAAAAGGTCAATTGTACCGCATAGTGTACAGTGTAAAAAAAATAAAAATAAAAAACCTTTAATTTTAAAGCTTTAAAAAAAGCTTTATCCCAATTCTACCCCATTTGGAATTTTTTTTCTGCTTCCTACTACATGGTATGCAACTGTAAATAGTGCCATTAGAAAGTACAACTTGTCCTGCAAAAAATAAGCCCTCATAAGGATATGTGAATGGAAAAATAAAAAAGTTAGGACTATGGGAAGGCGGGGAGTGAAAAATGAAAATGAAATAATGGAAAATCCCATGGTCCTGAAGGCGTTAAGGCTGGAGCTACACTGTGATCTAGCCATGACACCCATTGCGCATCTAAAAATTGAATGGGGTTACAACACAACTGACAACTCTGCGGGATTTTTTGAAATTCTGGGGTCTTGGCAACTTTTGAGTTGTGCTCCAACACAATTCTGTTCAATGGCTGAACTGCTAATGATCTTTTATTACATGATGAGTGTTTTATCCAAGATCGCGGAGTTGCCCCACTGTAATAGCATCCGAAATTTGCAGAAGAAACAGTCTTAATGTCATCCCAGTACCATATGTAGTGTTCCCTGTATTTTTTTTTAATTCACAGGTGACGACATCTAGTCACTTATGGATAAAATTCATCAATTTTGCAATTCTGCTAAAATTGCATTTCTTAATCTGGTTGATGGATCTTGATGTTAATAAAGATATCATAAATACCTATTATCTACATTCCGTGATTTTTTTGTCTTCTTGATATAAAAGATCAAGATTCATATAGCTGATGAAAATATGTATGCAAATCTAATCACTTTCCCATTTTAATTCTTTTTCAGTAAAGTGCTTACAGTTTTTAATTATACTTGTATATGGATGCTTTTTATGACTTTTCCAGCTTGTCTCATATAATGTGCAAAGTTATTTTTAAAATCATAAAGCCTCTCCATTTTTACTCTACAAGAAAACCCTAATGCATAAAAGTTTTATTAGCTGCATATTGTTAAATAAATATGAGTGCAGCAGCAATATATTCAAGACTATCAAACCTAATGACAACATATTTTTCATAAGCCCCGTAGTAAACACCGCTACTTATTAAGTATTTCTGCAAACCAATTATTCTTAACAACAGAAATCCTTCTTCAATAAAACAAAGAATGGATATGTTAATTAAGCTGTGCATTGTCATTACCATCTGAGCCAAAGAAAGACACAGCAAATATTGTAGCTCAGATTAGATAGTCTTCAAGAAGTAATATTTCAATTTTCCTACAATAGGATTGTAATCTGATTCTCTGCTAAGACGGTTTAGAGCAATCATTCATGGTCCTACAGTGATTATTCAAAGAAGCCTCAATTGCGAATCAATGTAATTTCATTAAAAACAGATGCCAATGCTCATGCTCCTGTTGATACATCACTGAGATTGCATGCATTCCGTGTGAACTGCTCTAGGCAGCTTTAACTACTACAGATGAATAGGGCTCAATAAGATTTGCAGCACATCTAGATAAAAGTCTATTGTTCATTACTGAAAGGTGAAAGGATTGTACATAAAGATGCTCTAACCAACATATTATTTCATATTGTCCTGTCACTAGAATAGGTTGCATAAATGAGAATATCTTTCAGATGCTCTTTCGGACAAGAAATAGTGAGCGCTAATTAGCATTGCCTAGGTTTTCCCAAAAAGCCAACTCAGGAGAGGTAAGTTGCATTTCCTACTCAAGCTTGCAAACAGAGATGCAGTATGAGCTAATTAGCGGATGAGCTCTGTTGGTGCTGCCAATTATGCTACACTACACATCCACCCTAGCCCCTGACTGCAGGCATGATAGTTTCAGTTTGTGTACTGCACTGATGTACAGGTAGCAGCAGATACTTTGGTAACTAGCAGGGTTTTCCATATGACCGCTAGAAAATCTAAGACAATATACTAACTGAATGAACAGTAACATACTGGGAAAACAATCTCATGGAAAAATTGGAAACAATATCCAAAGAACATTTTTACACGTTTCAGAGTCATTTCAATCATGGTATACTACTTCCTACTTCTCTTCCTATTTTGTATTTGTTATGCAAAGGTAAAAACCTATTACAACCTATGATAGCTGCAGAAGAAAATACATTTTGCAAATCTGACATATGTCACTTCATGTGGTAATAACTTTGGAATGCTTTTACTTATCCAAACCATTCCGAAACTGTTTTCTCTTGACACACTGTACTTCATAATAGTCATAAATTTGAGTCAATTTCACTTATAATTATGAAAAAATCCCAAATTGACCAAACATTTTGAAAAATTTGCAATCTATGATTTTAAAACAGAAAGTGATAGCTTAGAAAATATGTATTACTTAACATTCCCCATATGTCTACTTTATGTTGGCATTATTTTGTAAGTGTAATTTTATTTTTCTACAATGTTAGAAGGATTAGAAGTTTAGAAGCAATTCCTAAAATTTTTAAGAAAATTTCCAAAACCCACTTTTTAAGGACAAATTCAGGTCTGAAGTCAGTTTGTGAGGTTTACATAGTGGGAAAACCCCCATAAATGACCAAATTTCAGAAACTAAAGCCCTCAAGTTACTCAAAACTGATTTTACAAACTTTGTTAACCCTGTAGGTGTTCCACAAGAATTAAAGGAAAATGGAGATAACATTTTTAAATTTCACTTTTTGGGCAGATTTTCTGTTTTAATAAATTTTTTTCTTTAACACATTAAGGGTTAATGGCCAAACAAAACACAATATTTATTACCTTGATTCTGCAGTTTACACAAACACCCCACATTTGGTTGTAAACTGATGAAAGGGCACACAGCAGGACACAGAAGAAAAGAAGCGCCAAATAGTTTTTGGAAGGCAGATTGCTGGACTTGTTTTTAGATGCCTTGTCCCATTTGAAGCCCCCCTGATGCCCTCTTACAGTAGGAACTCCCAAAAAGTGACCCCATTTTGAAAACTAGGAGATAAGGTGCCAGTTTTATTGGTATTATTTTGAGGTACATAATTGCTCTATAACAAACCACACCAATGCCCACGTTGTACCCTCAGGATACTACACATTTATTTACAAAAAGGCCACATAGACCCACTAAATCCTTTTAGGGGTTACAACGTTAGATATTAAAACGTAACCTTTATTATATTTTTTATAAAAGCTGATACATTTATTTATATACCCAGTCCCATTAAAATTATCAGGGAAGGAATCAAATATTTCACTCAGTACTGAATGTGTGTGATTTTCTTTTACTTGGAGGTACTGCTTATGGCTGCAGTTCACTTTGCTGTGTTATAATGTGTGCAACTACCATAGGTTAATGCATATGTTTTTCTATATTCCTATCAGGAATACAGCGCATTTGTTGCTCAAAATTGTGCTTGATGGCAACCTACAACTTTGATTCAAAAGTGGAATATGTAGCCAATTGCTCACTCTTTGAAGCTTCTTGGCAATCAGATTCTGTTTGGGAGTCAGTGTTGCAACACTGTGATTGTATAATAGAACAGATTTCTATTTGCTCCTACTGCACTTATATTATGACGCTTGAACCACTTGACTAATTCCTATGTTTGTGCACACATGCTTTGGCACACTATGGCTCATGAGAGAGGAAATAGATTCCTACAAAATTACCAGGGAATGGTTTTCCTATGTTATTGTAAAGGGGGCGCCCACTGCTCACCCCTATTTACTGTGAGCCATATCACACCAACTTTCTCAGCCACGCAGATACACGCTGGTTAGTGCTTACCAACCACACATTCATTCATACAATTGTATGCTTCCGATTTGGTCACTGTCTAAAAACCGGCAGGCACTAACCCTCCCGACATGTTTCGCCGCATGTGCGGCTTCATCAGGGAAATAGGGTATTAGTGTTATTAATTGCTCTATATTACGTTTTTTGTGAGGCGAGATAACCAAAAAATGTCTGTTTTGGCACCGTTTTTATTTTAGTTTTTTTTACAACGTTCATCTGACAGGTTAGATCATGTGCTATTTTTATAGAGCAGGTTGTTACAGACATAATGATATCAAATATGTCTACTTTGTTTGTTTGTTTCAGTTTTACATAATAAAGCATTTTTGAAAAATATATTTTTGTGTCTTCATTTTCTGAACAATTTACTTTTTTTTTTTTTTTTTCTGCCAATTGTCTTGTGCCTTGGCTTGTATTTTGCAGAAAGAGTTGATGTTTTTATTGGTACCATTTTTGGGTATATATGTTTTTTTTATGGGGAAAGGTGACCAAAAAATTGGTTGTTTTGGAACAGTTTTTATTTATGTATTTTTACAGCATTCGTCTGAGGGGTTAAATCATGAGACATTTTTATAGAGCAAATCTTTAAGGACGTGGCAATACATAATATGTATACCTTTACTTATTTTTTTAGTTTTACACAATAATAGCATTTTTGAAACCCCAAATTTTTTTTGTGTCTCCATAGTCTGAAAGCCATAGCTTTTTTATTTTTTGACCAATCATCTTAGGTAGGGTCTAATTTTTTGTGGAATTTTATTAATGGTTAGATTGGTACTATTTTGGGGGGCATACGCCTTTTTGATCGCTTGGTGTTGCAATTTTTGTGAAGTAAGGTGACAAAAAATAGCTTTTTTGGCACTGTTTCTATTTTATATTTTTACGGTGTTCAGCTGAGAGGTTAGGTCATGTGATATTTTTGTAGAGCTGGTTGTTACGGATGCTGCGATACCTAATATGTATACTTTTTTACATTTATTTTACTTTAACACAATAATAGCATATTTGAAACCAAAAAATGATGTTTTAGTGTCTCCACGTTCTAAGAGCTATAGTTTTTAGTTTTTTACCTAGCGATTTTCTTATGTAGGGGCTCATTTTGTGTAGGATGAAGTGACGATTTTATTAGTACCATTTTGCGATACATACGCCTTTTTGATCGCGTGGTCTTGCACTTTTAGTGATGTAAGGTGTTTTTTTTATGGTCTTTATCGGACAGGGTGGATCATGTGATATATTTATAGAGCCGATCGTTACGGATGCGGTGATATCTAAGATGTGTAGTTTATTTATTTTTTACGTTTTTTAATCTTTTATGAGAGATATAGGAAAAGGCAATTTATTTTATTTTTAATTTACATTTTTTTTATTTATTTTTTTTACTTTTTTATTTTCACACTTTTTTTTATCAAGTCCCACTTGGATCTTGAAGATCCAGTGGGGCTGAAGGCTGTACTATACTTTGCAATGCTCTTGCATTGCAAAGTATAATACTATCAGTTTTACACTGATAGATGGCAACACTGGACACCTTTGCAAGATGTCTGGTTGCCATTGCAACCATTGGGCCCATGCTATTTCAGCATGGCAGTCCGATATTTGAGAGAGAGAGCAACCTCCCTCTGCTAACCCCTGGGATGCCGCTGACAGCGTCATCTAAGGGGTTACAGCAGAGTGTCAGCATACAGCTGACACTCGCTCCTGATAGTGGCGGCTCAGGAACAGAGCCGCCGCCATCAGATACAGAAGGGGCCACATAAGGAGGCATAGACGAGGGCTGGAAAAGAGACACAGATGGGCAGGGGACATGGATGGGGGCAGTTGCATTGGCCATGGATGGGGAGAGGCCAGCCGGCACATACACAGTGCACAGCCGGCTAAGCTGGAGGCAGGGCACACAGAAGGGGGCACAGATCGGGGCAGGGGGCTCACAGATTGGGGGCACAGAGAATAGGGTACCTGATTTCAGGCTCTGATCTGCGAGTGAAGATTAAAGCCTGAAACCGGCATTTTAACACTGTCGCGATCCGATTGGTTAGTCTGCACAGACTAACCAATCAGAATGATCGTCATCAAGGGACCACTCTGATTGGTTCCTTGCCGGCATTACTTGACTATATGCTGTCCATTACAGCAGCAGTGCAGGGGCAGAAGCTTTAATTCAAGCGCTTTGCAGTGCTTGGATTAAAGAGGTGCCATGACGTTTATATACGTGCTAGCTGCACGGGGCATGTGTAATTAGCACATATATAGCTGTATGGCAGTCGTGAAGGGGTTAATGATGCTAATATACCAACATATGGCAGAACAAGATAACCTAAATATAAATTCAGAATGTGAAATGAGAATTTAAAGCATGCATATTTTCAGATAAGTATACGTCATGCTGTCCCAGAAATGCAATCAACGATTGAGACATTTATGAATGTTATAGTAAATCATCTTTACACAACTATTTTCATACATGAGCATGGGGTATTGCTGAAATGTGTAAGAGTCAGATCAGTTAGACTGACGGCATGCAAATTGTTTTACCAATAATTATACACCCAAGGTTAACTTCTTAGTATTAATCATAGTATTTCATAAAATTTTTACCAACTTCTAAACTGCTTCTGTTATATATAATATAGCTATATAATATTTATATAAAAAGCTAGCAATAAAAATTGAGATTTCTTACAGACAGGATCAGCATTAGGAGTGTGCAACCTGTGCTGCACAGGGCACATTACCCTTCACATCTGAAGGGGGCACCAAACAGTTCCCTCTCCTGGCCACTTGGTCAACAGGTCAATTCACACAATGTCCAAGTGCCCAGCCGCAGGACACAGATATATTTGAGCATTTATTTTAGCACCTGCAGGACAAGGGATCCACAGGTTTCTTGCCATTTGGAGCTTTGTTATGGTGCAATGTAATGGGTTGAATTGCTAGAGGATGTTGTGGGAGCAGGGAAAAGTAAGTATTATATATGTGTGCCCTGCATAGAGTACATGGGGGGAATGAGAAGAAGCAAACTGGCACAATATGGGGCCACAGAATAGAGGCACAGTAATTGGGGCACAGAGAGTAAACACAGTATGAGGGCACAGAAAAGAGTCATATTGTTACAGTATGGGGACACAGAGCATAAGGAATAGTATCGGGACACAGAGAAGAGTCACAGCATAGGGGCACAGAAAGGAGTCACCACATGGGGCACAGAGAAAAGACACAGTGTGGGGGCGCAGACAAAGAGATACAGGATGAAGTCACAGAGCATGGGGCACAGTATGAGGATACAGAGAAGTGGCAAAATATTGGGGCACAGATAAGAAGTACAGTATGGGGGAAAAAAGCATGAGGCACAGTATGGGCGCACAAAGAAGAGGCACAATATGGGGACACAGAGCAGGAGGCACAGTGTGTGGACACAGAGAAGAGGCACAGTATGGTGGAAAAGAAAAGAGACACATTATGGGTTGTGGTAAGGTGCAGGGTGCCGTCATGGATGGCAGATACGTGTCACCGAGGTTCCTGGCCTCGGTGAGGTAAGAGCCGAGTTTTATGTGTTAACAGCAGTAGCTGTTGACACCTTTATACTTAGTATGGCTGCAAAGCCAATCTGGGCCGGCTCTTACTGGGAGTAGGCAAAGAGTTGGGTGGGTGCCTATTCCCCGCGGTCCAGGCTGGACTTTTTCTGGCCCTTTAAAAGGCAGCCACCTCAGCAGGTGGGGAGGTGATTAACCTGGAAACTGCTGGTGTTCTGTGGAGCTCTCAGGGCTGGAAGCCAGAGCTTGCAAAGAGGCGTGCAGTCTGCCTGGAAGCCTGAGGTTGAACTTTCCTGCGGCTGGGCTGACAGCCAGGTGCGAACACGCACCTAAACCACACAGGTGATTTGATCCCGTCTTGGGCTTTGTTTTGCCTCAAGTTTTTGCTGTGTGTGTGAAGTAACACTAAGTGACTGTTTTGAGTTTTGTTTGTGCAAGTGTGAAATAAAACACTGTTTGCTGCACTACCTGGACTCCCTTTGCCTCTATACTGCACCCGCACCGCTGTCTACCAGAGCAACTCCCCACAGGAAAGAGTAGAGGCCCAGTGTGGGGGCACAGTAAAGGGACACAGAGCAAGAGGCACAATAAGGGGGCAGAGAGCACGATGCACAGTATGGGGGAACATAAAAGAGACACAGTATGGGGGCACAGAATAGAGGCACAGCATGGGGGCACAAAGCAGGAGGCCCACTGTGGGGGCACAGACCAAGATGGGCACAGTATGGGGGCACAGAGCAGGAGGCACTATATAAGGGAGGCACAGCGCTCCTGTTCTATCTATCCCCAATTATTTATCTATCTATGTAATATATGTCTATATTTCTATCTTTTTGTTCACATTTGTTCCAATTTAACCCTAAAAAGTCATGTGCTTATTATAACTACTGATTCTAACTTTGATGCTTCTGTTCTCTTGAATTTCTAATTGTGCAGGGAATGCTTGTCTTGTTTAATATAAAATATAAATCACTTTGGTTTTAATAAACACCATTTCATTAACAGAAAACATGATTACTTAGCTGTTAAAGTGGATAAATCTCCCAATTAAATGTGTAAATGTATAAAAATAAAATAAAAAAATATGTACCATAAGGATAAATTAATTGGATTGTTGTTACCCTAGCTGCTTTCCTGAAGTGAGCAGTTGGTTGTATATATTAAATAATTAAAATGATCTAATTAGAAAACACAAGAAAACCAATGGAACCTAATGTGCACTGCTGAGTAGTAGCATCTAATGTATAACAGTTTTAAAATTCATACTGCAACATTTGGTTTCTGTATGTTGCATATTACATTTAGATGTCTCTAGGGATCTAATCATAATTTGTCTAATTTATTACAGCTTCTGGTTTTAAAATGGGAACATTATTCATACTGTCTTTATGGTAAAAAATAGGAAGTTTGAAATAAAAGATGTCAGATGCTGTAAGTTCTCTAAACTCTTAGATTTTGCTACATACTTCAAATAAAAAACACACATACATTTAATAATGTAATTTGTTCTACGAGAAAACATTATGAATACCTCAAATTGCAATATACCTAATCGAATGCTATAGTATAAATTTGAAATGACAACAGTAATTGCTGCATTGCTGTGATTCTCAGCCTTGGTTCAAGTGGAACCCCAAGGTTCCTTTACACCTCTTTAAGAGTTCCCCAGATACTAACCACTGCATACTGTCACTTTTACAACTGGGAAGCCATGGTTATAGGGTTTCCCATGGAGAATAACAGGGTTAACATGTTGGGAATTACTGTTCTATAAAAAAATAGCAATGTTCCCCACATACAAAAGGTCAAAGGAGTGCAGCAATTATAAAGAAAGAGCTCAATTTTCCTTGCTGGTTCAAATGCACTGATACTTATTTCACTTAACCAGCTCTTCACATATTGTGTTAGTAAAGAGTCCTATAGTCCCTTATTTCTCAGAAATATAGTAACTCTTATTCCACGGCATATCATTTCACCAAAGCCAGGTACTTTAGGGAGATTTATCAAAGCTGGTGCAACTGGAAACTGGCTTAGTTGCCCATAGCAACCAATCAAATGTATCCTTTCATTTTCCAAATGAGCTCTGAAAAGTGAAAGGCAGAATCTTAATGGCTGCCATGGACAACTAAGCCATTTTTCTTTTGCACTAATATAGATAAATATCCCCCTTTGTCTCACAGGTAGTAGAGTTGGATTGTCAGCTACACATCTATGTCAACACAGTTTTTATCTCCACTGTTCAACAGATTAAATAAATTAGTTTTTGCAAACCACTTCAGCCAATTTGCGGCAGATTGACACAGATATACCTAGTGCTAACTGTAACTGCTAAGGCATAGCTTCTCAGTGTGCCTCTCCCTACATGGACTGTTCTAATAAATGTGCTGAACTCTGATTGTTTGCCATGGGAACGAAAACATCACCTAGAGACAAGTAGCACTCTAATACAAGTAACTACAGGCAAAGTAAATAGGCTGTTGCAATAATAACATTAATATCACCATTTATTCCTCTTCAGTTAGCCTGTGGATATCATGTAATTCTCATAACTGAATTCCAAAGATCACATGGTGTGTGTTTATGGAAAGGGGACAGGGGATACTGAGAATTGAGCTTGCATCTACCGATATTGATCTTCTATTTAGTAAGAAGTAAGAAGTAAGAAGATAATTTACTGTGAAACTTTTTTCTGCTATGATCATTAGCCCCTTTCTAACAAAACGATTTTCTGTTTTTGAATTTTTTTTTTCACTCCCTGTCCTCACGGAGCTATAATATTTTTATATTCATATATAATGGGTTGTTTTTTGAAAGACAAGTTGTAGTTTTATATTTATAGCATTCTTATGCAGTGAAACTGATTTGTCAGCTTCATTCTCCGGGTCAGTATAATTACAATGATTCCACATTTATATAGTTTTTATTGAGTTTTAAGAAAGTGTACAGTGGTTACACACATGGGGTAGTGATAGCATAAGGGATGGTGACATATCTAGTGGACAGTGCTGGACAAGGCACACCCAGGGGAAAGTGGTGGCATCCAGATGGCAGCCAAGATCTCTTTAGCCCCTTCCTGACACAGCTATTTTTTAACTTCTTGACAGAGCCTATTTTTGCAAATCTGTCACTTTATGTGCTAATAACTTTGGAATGCTTTAACTTATCCATCTGATTTTGAGACTGTTTTCTTGTGACATATTGTACTTCCTGTTAATGGTAAATTTGAGTCACTATGTTTTACATTTATTTATTAAAAAAGCCCAAATTTAGAGAAAATTTGGAAGAAATTTTGAAATTTGAATTTATCTGCATTTAAGATATATAATGACATAATTTTGGAAAATTACAATAAAGTCAGCCCTCTTATTATCATGCTGTGCTTCCTGGTTTTATTTACACCTTAGACTTGTCCCTTATCTTTTGCCTGGACAAACAACAGGGCTCAGAAGTAAAAGAGCACCATGCGCATTTAAGGCCCAATGTGGCGATTTACATATATTTTGCTGTTGATGCATCTGTGTGAGGGATCATTTTTTTAGGATAAGTTGGCATCATCATTGGTACTATTTAGGGTACATATGACTTTTCTATCGCTTGATATTATAATATTGGAGAGGTGAGATGACAAAAAACTGCTGTTTTTATTTTTACGGCATTCACCTAAATGGGGTTGATTATGTGATATTTTTAAAGAACAGGTCATTATGGACGCAGCGATAACAAATATTTTTTATTTTTTGTTCAGTTTTAGACAATACAACATTTTTAAAAGAAAAAAAAAACTATGTTTTTGTGCTGCCATATTCTGAGAGCCATATTTATTTTTATTTTTCTGGCAATATTTTTTGATCATTGGATATTACGCTTTTTGTGAGGTGGCCAAAAAACTGCTATCGTGGCACTGTTTTTATTTATTTTTTTATTTTAACTTCATGCGGTGGATTATGTGATATTTTCATAGAGCTGGTTGCTACAGACAAATATGTCTTCTTTTGGCTTTATATGGGGCACTTATTTTCTTGATACTTTTATTTTTATAAAACACATTTGAAATTTAGTTTTTTTGCTCCAGTGTGGGACTGAACTGTTAGTATTACACTGACAGTTAGCTTATGAGACCTAGCCTGGGGGCTGGGGCTCATAGGCCTCTGTAGAAGGCAGGCCTTTGCAAAACCTAGGGCTGGCATGACAACCATTGGTCCCCTGTCATCGCAGTGAGGGGGAGCCAATGGTTTCAGAGAAGGAGCCTTCTCCTTCTGAAAACCCTATAGATGCATCAGTCAGCATTGACTGTGGCAGTGGCGTTTGCAATGATGCCAGCACACAGCAGGGGTCCAGCTGTCAGTAACAGTAACAGCCGCGCACAGCTTTTGTGACCGCTTTATCAGCGTGCTGTATATGCACGGTGGAGGTCAGGAAGGAGGTAAAACCCCATGTAAACAGAGTTAAAATCCATGTTAAATTTATCAAATTCAAGCAACCTGACTTGCCATCACCTGGATTCTTCCGGGGTTGACCTGGAATATGACATGGACGGTAATTATGTTTATGTATGATTTTCCACATGTTGTTTGTGATTATAAATAAATGCTTTTAAAGACTTTCTTACTGACCCATGCATTATTGCAATATGTCCTGTTTTTATTCTTCCATTGAACTGTGTTCACATTGCTGAACAGCTAACAATTACTGTAAGTTGCTAACTGGGAGACACAGTGCCTGGCTTGGGTGAAATCTTATGACCTGGAGGAGTTGTTTTTTGGAATTGGAGGTAGAATAGGCTTGTTACCTAACATCATATCTGGAGTACTCGTTGAGTGTGGCACTTGAGTTACTGGTTCAATATAGAAATGAGTTAGCTAGAGACATTCCTGCCAAACACATAACTATAAAGGAACATTATAATTATTCAAATTAGTAGTAGAATACCTATTTAAATGAAAAAAAAAAAAGAGGGACATTTGTGAAATCTGCTACACTGTTTCGTGCCATAAAAATTTTACAAGTGATAACCGCGGCCGACATTTTCTCCATATTTTTGTGACATTTTGTGAGCTTTGCAACTTTCAAAAGAGGAGAGACAAGTATATCAGAAATTTAGATTAGAACACCTTTAGATTAAAACACAAACAAAGACAGGCTTAAAACTGGCACAAAAACCACCGCAAAATGATAAATTACCCCCCCCCCCCTTTAGTATTTACTTGAATAAAGCATGTATAGCTGAATATATAAATGTATAAGATGTCTTTTCAGGATTTCTTAGTTTTGAATTTCTTGTTGAAGTCCAAAAAACTACATTAATTTCAATGCCCAATGAGTGGCCATGGCCTTACACTATGTCATATTGGGAAAATGAATAATTATATCCACTAGCCATGCATTTTAGTAGGACACCCAAAAGTAAAAACTAAATTTAAAGACTTTTGAGGAACCTACAATGTGTTCTGCCTAGTTTGATAAATTGTTATCTTCGTCTGTAAATTGTTTACGGTAATGATCATTTCAATTAATAATTTTTGCAGATGCTTTGCATCTGCTCTGTGACCCTGACTAAACTTTGTAGTTATGATCACAGAGAAAAAATAAAATTGTAGTTACATAGTACACTGAAGAATAAATGTAATCAGAAAGATTTTCAGGCAAGATACATTTTGCTGTAAGATTTCATAATTACTATCACTAATTACATCCATTTTATGTTTTATTTCACCTGACAATAATTAGACTTAGTTACCATATACTATAAATGGATTCCTTCACTCCAGTTTTTGAAGTAGATAAATGTTTATTCATTTAAACATAATTTCAGGTCAGGAGTAAACATTAGAAAGTTAAAAAAAAAAAAAAAATACACTTTTGGAGATTTCTCATAAACATGCTTTGTGAATAGCATTTAAATTATCATGTCAGCTCAGAACATCTAAACCTATGATAACTTTTATGATAATCTCCAGTTAGACTCTGACCATAGTACTTTGAAGAAAGGCAGGGGCCATATACGAATTTATGATATTTTGCGAATATTCGGTAGAATATTCGTCATATATTCGCAAGTATTCGTATTCGAGATTATTTTCTTGATTGCGAAAAGTCAGAAATGTAAAAATCGCATAATGCGAATTCATAACGCGAAATACAGGTGTGGGTAACTTTGGCTATATTTTTTAAGCTGCTAGAGGTATCCTGAGTTTATCCTCACTGAATTAGAATTTGCTTTATTATTTAATTTATTTTAGCTTATGCGAAAAATCGGCAATGTAATATGCGGGTTAATCGAGTAAGGGCAGGTTATAGGCAACTTTTCTATTGGAATGGCTTGCTAGAATTCGCAAATATGTAGAATATAGTGTGATATATATTCGTAAAAATGAATATTCGTCTTTTTGTTACACCTGAACCCATTACATTTACTACTCTAATGGGTTCGGATGAAAAAAAAAACAAACAACGAATATTAGTTTTTACGAATATATATCACACTATATTCTACATATTCGCGAATTCTAGCAAGCCAACCAATAGGAAAATTGCCTATAACCCGCCCTTACTCGATTAACGTGCATATCACATTGCCGATTTTTCGCATAAGATGAAATAAATTAAATATAATAATATTAATATTCTAATTCACTACAGACTACAATATTGCAGCCTTCTCACATTGGCCCACAAGCAAGAAGCAGGCAGGTAATGGGTTCAGATGAAAAAAAAAAAGACAAATATTTGAAAATTACAAATATATAGCACTATATTCT
This sequence comes from Bufotes viridis, assembly GCA_033119425.1. Classification (NCBI taxonomy): domain Eukaryota; kingdom Metazoa; phylum Chordata; class Amphibia; order Anura; family Bufonidae; genus Bufotes; species Bufotes viridis. The sequence goes on along the minus strand of CM065590.1, from coordinate 208,823,904 downwards.
AAATATTCGCAAATTGCAATATTCGCGATTAAAATTCGCTATTCGAATATTCACGCTTAACACTATTAATCACCACAATATTTTACAAAGTCTGAAAAGAGACAGGAAAATAAGGAACGTCAAACCAATTTCTCTGTCATTTTGCATACCTGAAAATTTGGAATATTGATTTTCTTTTACCTTACCACGTGATCACATGGGAACTGATGGCGTCTCTGCGAGCAAGTGGATGAGGTGTGTATTTTCTTTTTACACCTGAAAGGCTGAATGTGAGTCACAGATACCGCGATCAGCCTTAACCCCTTTGGGACACATGACGTACCGGTACGGCATGTTTCCCGAGTCCTTAAGGACACATGACGTACCGGTATGACATGAGTTGTTCCGATCACTGCTGCTCAGCTGGCAGTGATCGGAACAAGGTACCTGCTGAAATCATTCAGCAGGTACCTTGTTACAATGCCCAGGGGGGTCCTGTGACCCCCCCATATGTGCGATCGCTGCAAACCGCAGGTCAATTCAGACCTGCGGTTTGCAGCGCTTCTGTGCGATCTCTGATCCCCGTGGTCTATGACCGCGGGGATCAGAGAGTTAATGCCCCAAAACTGTTTTTCGTTAACCCCCCCTGCAGCCCCCAATCATATTGTGGCTGCGGGGGTGCAGGGGGAGGTGGTTGCGGGCGGCGGGAGGCGGGCGGGAGGCGGGCGGTGCGGCGGGCGGGATCGCGATTGCGATCCCCCGCCCGCCTCCCTGTAATCTATCCCTGGTGTCTAGTGAGTTCTATCAGAGTGTCAGCACATTGCTGACACTCTGATAGAAACGGCTGGCATCTGTGCTGCAGATGCCAGCCGCTTAACCTCTTCTGCACGCGGTCCATACGGACCGCGGTATGGAAGGGTTAACAGGGAGGGAGCGCTCCCTCCCTCTCCCATCGGGGGGCTGCTGTGCCTTTGCAGCCCCCAACAGGATGGGATCGCAGAGGGAGGGTGCTCCACTCCTTCCTCATCCATCACCCCTGCCCAGTTATGGCAGCGGGTGATGGTTGCCATGGAGACAGGGCGCTTTCAGAAGCGTCCTGCTCTCCATGGTGCTGAAAGTCTGAATAGACCTGCTAAAGGTCTATTCAGACTTTCTAAAGTACAAAATACAGTACAGTGCACTATATAGTGTACTGTACTGTATTATACAGACACCAGATCCACTAGATCTTTCAGAACCAAGTGGGTCTGGGTCAAAAAAAAATGTAAAAAAGTGAAAAAAAAGTAAAAATGAAAAAAACACATAACACTGAATAAAAATTAAAAAAAATAAAATACACTATACATATTAGGCATCGCCGCGTCCGTAAACACCTGCTCTATAAAAATATCACATGACTGAACTCCTCAGGTGAACGCCATAAAAAAAAACCCCTAAAAAATGGTGTAAATAAGCCATTTTTTGGCACATTACATCACTAAAAGTGTAATACAAAGCGATCAAAAAGGCATTTGCCTCCCAAAATAGTACCAATCAAACCGCCATCTCATCCCGCAAAAAACGAGCCCCTACCTAAAACAATTGGCCAAAAAATAAAAAAACTATGCCTCTCAGACTAAAAAATGATTTTTTTTGTTTCAAAAATGCTTTTTAGTGTTAAATGTAAAAAAAAATTAAAAAGTAGACATATTTGGTATCTACACGTCCGTAAGAATCTGCTCTATAAAAATATCACATGACCTAACCCCTCAAGTAAACACTGTAAAAAAATAATAAAAACTTTGTCAAAAAGCCATTTTTTGCCACCTTACATCACAAAAAGTGTAATAGCAAGCGATCAAAAAGTCATATGACCCCCCAAATAGTGCCAATCTAACCGTCACCTCATCCCGCAAAAATGATACCCAACCTGAGACAATTGCCTAAAAACTGAAAAATATATGTCTCTCAGACTATGGAGATACTAAAACATGTTTTTTTTTCATTCAAAAAGGATATTATTGTGTAAAACCAAAATAAATAAAAAAAGGTATACATATTATGTATCGCCGCGTCCGTAAGGACCTGCTCTATAAAAATATAACATGACCTAACCCCTCAGATGAACGCCGTAAACATAAAAAATAAAAACGTTGTCAAACAAGCCATTTTTTTGTCACCTTACATCACAAAAAGTGTAATAGTAAGCGATCAAAAAGTCATATGCACCCCAAGATGGTGCCAATCAAACCGCCATCTCATCCCGCAAAAAATGAGCCCCTACATAGGACAATCGCCCAAAAAAATATATATATGGCTCTCAAACTATGGAGACACTAAAACATGATTTTTTTGTTTTAAAAATTATATTATTGTGTAAAACTTATATAAATAAATAAAAAGTATACATATTATGTATCGCGCGTCCGTCACAACCTGATCTATATAAATAACACATGACCTAACCCCTCAGCTGAACACAGCAAAAAAAAAAAAAAATACGGTGTCAAAAGCCATTTTTGTCACCTTACATCACAAAAAGTGTCATAGCAAGCGACCAAAATGTCATATGCACCCCAAGATGGTGCCAATCAAACCGCCATCTCATCCTGCAAAAAATGAGCCCCTACATAACACAGTCGCCCAAAAAAATAAAATAAAACTATGGCTTTCAGAATGTGGAGACACTAAAAAAAATATTTTCAAAAGGCTTTATTAGGTAAAACTGAAACAAAAACCTCAAAAAGTAGTCATATTTGGTATTGTCGCGTCCGTAACAACCTGCTCTATAGAAATAGCACACAATCTAACCTGTCAGTTCAACTATGTAAATAACAAAAATAAAAACAGTCCCAAAACAGCTATTTGCAAATTTTCCATTTTAATCCATTTTTGCAGTAACAAAGCAAGGGTTAACAGCCAAGCAAAACTCAATATTTATTGCCCTGATTCTCTTGTTTGCACAAACACCCCATATGTGGTCGTAAACTACTGTATGGCCAAACGGCAGGGCGTAGAAGGAAGGGAACGCCATATGGTTTTTGGAAGGCAGATTTTGCTGGACTGGTTTTTTGACACTATGTCCCATTTGAAGCCCCCCTGATGCACCCCTACAGTAGAAACTCCAAAAAAGTGACCCCATTTTGGAAACTACGGGATAAGGTGTCAGTTTTGTTGGTACTATTCTAGGGTAAACATGATTTTTGGTTGCTCTATATTACACTTTTTTTTGCCAATAACTCTTGTGGAACACCTAAAGGGTTAACAAAGTTTGTAAAACTGGTTTTGAATACCTTGAGGGGCGTAGTTTCTTAGATGGAGTCACTTTTATGGAGTTTCTACTCTAGGGGTGCATCGGGGGGCTTCAAATGGGACATGGTGTCAAAAAGCCAGTCCAGCAAAATCTGCCTTCCAAAAACCATATGGCGCTCCTTTCCTTCTGCGCCCTGCAGTTTGGCCATACAGCAGTTTACGACCACATATAGGGTGTTTCTGAAAACTACAGAATCGGGGCAATAAAAATTGAGTTTTGTTTGTCTGTTAACCCTTGCTTTGTTACTGGAAAAAATGGATTCAAACGGAAAATTTTTCAAAAATCGAAATTCTGAAATTTTATCTCCATTTGCCATTAACTCTTGTGGAAAACCTAAAGGGTTAATGATGTTTGTAAAATCAGTTTTGAATACCTTGAGGGGTGTAGTTTCTAGAATGGGGTCATTTTTGGGTGGTTTCTATTATGTAAGCCTCACAAAGTGACTTCAGACCTGAACTGGTCCCTAAAAAGTGGGTTTTTGAAAATTTCTGAAACATTTCAAGATTTGCTTCTAAACTTCTAAGCCTTGTAACGTCCCCAAAAAATTAAATAGCATTCCCAAAATGATCGATACATGAAGTAGACATATGGGGAATGTAAATCAATAACTTTTTTTGGCAGTATTACTATGTATTATAGAAGTAGAGTAATTGAAACTTGGAAAATTGCAAATTTTTCAAAATTTTTGGTAAATTTGGTATTTTTTTATAAATAAAAATGAAATTTTTCAACTTCATTTTACCACTGTCATGAAGTACAATATGTGACGAAAAAACAATCTCAGAATGGACTGGATAAGAAAAAGCGTTTTAAAGTTATCACCACATAAAGTGACAATGGTCAGATTTTGAAAAAATGGCCTGGTCCTTAAGGTGAAATAGGGCCGTGTCCTTAAGGGGTTAAACACAGCATCTGAGGGATTAAATGACGGGTATACGGCACGATCGCTGTTTCCTGTCATTTCACCCACTCCATACAATGGAAAGTGATTTGTGGCAAAGTAATTCATAACTAATTGAATTTCCTGTCTAAGCAGCCAGATCGAATTTTTCTAAACTTTGCTCATCTCTAGTTAGGACCATCTTGCAATCCAGAAGTGGTGGACATTATTGCAAACTATAGGAAAAATCGCTAGCCTCTCTGGTGGCTGGGACCACAGGAGTGCACATGCACTGCGGCTCCCCTCTTGACAACCTTGTATCTGCTATGCGGTGGTGGCCATAACCCCTGGAAATGAGAAGTGTATAATGTGATGGAAAAATGAATGAAGTCAGCAAAGGAAGTAATATGGACAATCACAATTCATTTGTGAGTGGCTTGTAGCAATTTTCTCTACATGATACTTGCCATTTGCTGGAGTGAGACTATTTCCTTAAAGCTGTTGCCCAAGTTATGTTTTCATTTCACTGAACTACCGGGGACCTGTCAAAATAATAAACAATCTCACACTTACTTTCTCAGCCCACTCCAATCTAGCACCACAACTCTATCCTCTTTTGTGGACTGAGTTCAGTGATGCATTGTTATGGCTGCAATGGTGAAGTCCCATACACCACAGAAGCCAACTCTGGCTTCAGCAGTCATGTGCTACACAGTGAAATTAAAATAATTCTGAAACCCATTTAAGGCTATGGCCATGCTGCATATTCTTCTCAGTTGATTATCCGTAGTATATCCTGCCAAAATATACAGTGATAAAATTTACACCAAATTGTGCACATTTTGAGGCAGATTTTGGTACAAAAATGCAGTGGATTTGCCATAGATTTCACCCTTTGCAAGGCAGATATCTGCAGCATAAATTGACATGTTGCAGATGTAAAAACCCACCCTGTGGCGTAAAGATGACATTTGTTTTCTGTTACTGTAAATGCTTGCAATTCCACTGCAGAAAATCAACAGAATTTATGCCATGTGCAAACCATAAAAGTTTTTTAATTTGGGTAACAATGGGTCAACTATCCACAGTTGATCAGACACTAGATCAAATTATGTTAACTTAGCAAAAGGATAGCATTTTTCTACCTGCAGTGCTGTTGTTTGACTGTTAGCAAAGAATTATTTTTTTTTTTTTAGCACATGTTCTGCTCATTTTGACAGCACTATAGCAAGGTAATTTGCACAGCATTTAGCAGATGAATATTACTGGACACTGTGAATAAAAGGTCCCAGGAGCTTAGCAGCATAAAAAGTTGAGGGCAATAATGTATAATATGTTGAGTTAATATGTCACCTTTGTGTTTGATTTACATAAAACACAAAGCAAGATATTCAGCAACAGAGAGAACACCCAGAACCCTGGAGGAAATTGGCTTTAATAAGCACAGAGTATGCTTCCATTTACCGCAGTTGGTTTTAGTGCGCATTTACAGGAAGTAATTACCTTTCCTGACAAAATATGAATATCCAGTAATATTTATTATTAACAGATAATGGTATCTAGAATAGAATCTCAGCTAAATAAATGATATTAAACTTTCACAAACTAACTTTGCTTTCTGACTACAATTTGCAGGTTATAACAGCTCACCTTGTACTGAGTTCATCTACGGCACTGCAAAATGTAGGAGCACTTCAAATATATAGTCCAATCTATTTCAATTCATGCCTAATTATGGCATATAGCCACACTCAAGGATTAGCTCATAAACAACATGTGCAAACCTGCTAAACACGATTTACTAGAAGCCTTGATTTATACAGAAAAGAACAAATAATCACCACTAGGATGGACATACTACATCAAACAAAAAACATTAAATGGGTATGGCCTGATGTTTACAGTTAACTTAACATTCAGTGGCAGATTAAAAGGGGTCTTTCTTCTAAACGCACTGTTTAAAGTGCTTATTTTAAACCATTAGCACACAGCAGCAATAACCCACAGCGTGACTCAAATATATTAGATATTAAGGTCACAACAACATGCTAATATATTGCAGGTACAATATTTGTTTAGGTACTGGATCCAGGCCAAACTAGAAATGAGTGAATCGCTTTTAAGCTAATCAAATTTGTTACGAATTTCACAAAAACTTGTTTGAAATTTTTTTTTATGTTTTTTTATTTGTTTCTAAAGACACAAGCAAAAACGCCGCCAGCACCTTTTTACTATGAAAGTTGTAGGATGAAGATGAAGGATAACATAACATTGGAGGGAGGAGGGCTTGCCCTGATTAACTCAGATGCTGGGAAATAGCCTGATCAGCCAATTAGGGAGCAGGATTCTGGCAGGTCCTGTTGCTCAGAAGGAGCAAAACACCATTCTGTGCTCAGCCAGGTACCTGAAAGCATGTGTTTTGGCTGTGTCTGCCATAAAGCAATTATAGACACAAACTAGCAATCTAGGTGTGATAGAAGAGTATAGGGACAGTATATGGATATTATTAGGTAGATTTAGGTTTTTATCATGGAAAGCATTGGGAGAGAGACTGGTCACTCAGAATTGTGTGTGTCATAGTTTCATACAGACGCTGGCAAGTTCTGCGTTAGAAAATCCTGTTTCTGTAAATGGACAGCCAGATTTTTTTTATAGTATATCCATGTTAATGAACACGTATTATTTTAAGATATAATGCAGTTACAGTAAACACATTTTACTGCAATAACTGCATAAGTATACCCGTGATAGTGATCATGTTTTACTGCAATAACTGCATCAGTATAATAGTGTTAGTGAACACATCGTATTACTTCAAGATACCGTGTAGTTACAGCACATGTCACACTCAAATGGAAAAAGTTGTCCCCTCCCAGTTGTCAAAACTACTACCCCTACACACCTTAGGTTACTTTCACATTAGTGTTTTTTGCGGATCCGTGATCGATCTGCAAAATCGCTTCCGTTACAAGAATACAACCGCATGCATCAGTCATGAACGGATCCGGTTGTATTATGTCTTATATAGTCAAGACAGATCCATCATGAACACTACTGAAAGTCAATGGGGGACAGATGCGTTTTCTATTGTTTTCTCCGCACCACATTGCGGACAGAAAAATGCTGCTTGCAGCGTTATTCTGTCCACGATGGGGACACAACCAAACATAATGGAATGTATTTTGGTGCACTCTGTTTTGTTCAGTTCAGTTTTGTCTCCATTGACAATGAATAGGGACAAAACTGAAGTGTTTTCTTTCGCTATTGAGATCCTATGACCGATCTTAATAGCAGAATTGAAAACGCTAGTGCAAAAGTAGCCTTATCCTTTCCCCATCCACACTGCACTGCTGCTTCTCCCCCCAAATAAAAGGGATCATTTTTCTATGCTTGTTCAAAACAAGCCACTGTTTCTTTTGACAAATAACATGCGTTAATGGTCTGTACATTAGAATGATGTCTGACAATGGAACTCCATACAGCATTAAAATGAAGTTTTGACCAAAGTGGTTTTGGCTCTATGATCCAAAGTGTGCTTCGCTCAAACCTAATTAGTAGGAAACAGCAAGGGGATGATTGAGGGTGTAATGGGCAGAGTTTTGGCCCATGGAGAGGCGTAGTAGGAGTTTACATTTCTACCTGATCTTACAGCAGACAGCACTATGGGAAGTGTTGTGGTTGCAGATCATCTACTCCCATATCCTGGAAGTTCGGACTGTAAACAATCAAGTACTGCGAGAGCATGGAGACTGAAGTGAAGACTCAGAAAAAGTTTACAGGTACATTATAGTGCTTTTTAGGAGAGGTTTACACAATTAAATGACATTTTTTAGAATCCCACACAACCCCTTCAAATTACTTTATTGGAAATGTACAATAAAATTGTAATTATTTTAAAATATCTTAAGAATATGAATTTCTGTCTGCACCATATCTACAATCCAGAAGACACAATGTGCTGAGTTTCATCCTCTCTTCCTAATCCATATGGTCACACCAAAGTCACAAACTTTATGCTAACAAAAAGACAAAGTTAGGCTACATGCACACGAATGTATTTTGTTTCCGTGTCTGTTTTCTTTTTTTTTTAGCGGATAAGATGCGGACCCATTTATTTCAATGGGTCTGCAAAAAACACCGTGTACTACCCTCATCCGTATGTCAGTTCCATAGCCCCGCAAAAAAAAATAGAGCATGTCCTATTCTTGTCCGTTTTGCGGACAAGGATAGGCATTATAACAATGGATCCGCAAAAAAAACGGATGCTATATGGACGTCATCCGTTTTTTTTTTTGTGGATCCGCAATTTGCAGACTGCGAAACACATACGTTCATGTGCATGTAGCCTTAAACTGAAACATTCAAGTAACTTGTATTTAGTAACTAAATTGCAATCACATACTTGAATAAAAGAGCAACGCAGTAAACTAAATAGTGGTCTGGTCAACCATCAATTAAAAGTACTTTACAATGTTCAAAATTATGGACATTCTGTTACCAAATAATAATTCCAAAAAATGCCCAACTGATACTGTCATAAACTCCCATTCAGCACCCCAATAATAGTGAGAAGTGAGTTAAGGGAAACCATAAAGTACTATAAAGTATACTGCTCAAGTAACAGCATCATAAAGAGCATCAGAATAATTTGGTGTTTGAATTCAATCTATGAATAGAATAAAATGTATTGCCTGTTTGAAAAACACACAGGATAGCAGAAGCCCTGAGACTAAGTAATCAGTTATGAATTGGCCAGGCTTTAAATCAATTATTTCTGCATATTTTAGCTTTTTTTGTAAGAAAATTGTCTTTAAAACTAAACTAGATATAGTTAGAGTTCCCCCTTCTTTCACTGGTCAGAAAAAGCTAAGAAGTATGCTGAGCAGCATGCAGCCAGAGAATAGAAAACACCTCACTGTCTCCAACTGTTTTTCTCATTCACGGTACCTGACCCTTTCGACCTGCTGTCCATGTCCTGAAAAGAAAGTCTCAATGGAGTAGTCTTTATAATAAGTACAGTACACTTGTTGGAAAGTACATTGGTACTTTCTAGAAGTCCAGATTCCCACTCTCTAGAATCCATTACCCAACCTCCCTTTAGTTCAACAATGATGATGTGTCAAGTCTTGGACTCATAGGTCATCACTAGAGATGAGCGAAAAATTCGGCTTGTGGTGAATCGCATTAAAACGTCTATTTCCTGGCTTCAGAAAGCCTTTATAGTGGTGCAGAACACTGTGACTTGCAGTAACACATATAGGGAGTCTGCTGTGGTAGTGAAATAATACTGTGAGTCAGTATGACATGCAGATGACATGTTAGAATCACTGCACGCTTCACTTATTTAGGCAGTGACAGGGCCAAACCTGACCAAATAACTAAAGTATGAACTCAGCCTTTCAGCCTTACAGGTTGATGTTGGCGCCAAGATGAAGCGCACTCGTTTTACACCATCATCAGCTGATTCCACATAGATGTTTACAGAACCTGTTCTATTAAACACATATACAAGTAGAGCCCCCTGACAGAGTGGAGAGGGTGTAAGCAGTAAGTTTGTGTTGAAGTAACTGATTATTTTACCCTTCCACTGATCTGTCAGAACAATAACCACAAAAAAACGGATCCTGTTTGTTGAGCATCCACCTTTACTCGGTCAGCATTGGTTCAGTAATCCATCAATATCACTAATGCCAAAAAAAAAATACAAGAGTGGATCCAAAACAGAGATGACACATGAATGAGGAGACGACATAGTGGCCCAATGACAGAGTGTGAATGTGGCGGCAGCATCAGGAGGCCACAGAGTGGCACAATGACAGAATGTGGAGGTGGCAGCAGCAGCATCAGGAGGAGGCCACAGGGTGGCACAATAATAGTGTGGAGGTGGCAGCAACAGCATCAGGAGACCACAGAGCGGCAAGGTGACATAGTGTGGAGGTGACAGCAGCATCAGGAGATGATAGAGTGGCAGGGTGACATAGTGTGGAGGTGGCAGCAGCATCAGGAGACCACAGAGTAACCCGGTGACAGAGCTGGGAAGTGTGTGGCAATACCAGTACCAGCTGAAGATGGGGGGTGAAAGAAGGAGTACATGGCATTAGATGTGTGGCATTAGGCGGGTGGCAGCTTCAGAATAGAAGCTGAGGCAGGTAGCCAGAAGAAACCGGTCTCTTTTTTCAAAGTGTTAGTGTGGTACCATGGGTGATCTAGTTTGATGCATCAGGCATTGGTGGGTGGAAATCCTGGCTGATCCACGCCTGATTCATTTTGACAAAGGTCAGTCTCTCCACATTTTGGGTGTACAGGAGAGTTCTTCTTGAGGTAATTATGGCCCCCACCACACTAAACACCCGCTCTGATGCCACAATACTGGCTGGGCAGGACAGATTTTCCAGAGCAAACTCTGCTAGCTGCTAATACACTAATACACGCCAAAAAGGGCTTTGGAACATATTCGCTGAATGGCAAATATATATATATATATATTTTTGCCACTAATACACTTCAAAAGGGGCTTTAGAATATATAACTGCACCGCTGAACGGCAAATAGGTCCTTATTTGTGTCCACTTATAGATGACAAAAAAGGCTTTAGAATATATAACTGCACAGCTGAACAGCAAATATATTTTTATTTTTCCCACACTGAATGGCAAATATATTTTTCTTTTTTCACTTATATATAGAACAAAAGGCTTTAGAATATATAACTGCACTGCTAATCGGCAAATGTATTTTTCTTTTTTCCACTTATACACAACACAAAAGGCTTTAGAATAAAATATAACTGCACCGCTGAACCTCAAATATATTTTCTTTTGCCACTTATACACGTCAAAAAGGGCTGTAATTTTCGCACTTCACCACACAACGCTAATAAGCCCTTTTTTCCCCACTAATACAAGCTAAAAAATGCTTTAGAATATATAATTGCACCGAACACAGGCAAAAAAGATGTGGAAATACTTCCTTGTAGTAAACTCAGCTAACGGCTGTAAACTCCATTACAGAACCCTGTTCAACATAAATGCTGTGGAATGATTCCTCCCTATCCTTTTCCTACACCTTGAATAATCTTTCCCAGCACTTGTAAATCATTTTTTTTTAGCACAATTAAGTTTTTTCTAACACTGTCCCTAGTGCCTGCTGACATCTCTCCCTTCACTAAGTACATTGGTAAATGGCAGAATCCAAGATGGCTGAGGCTACTTATAGGGCTGTGACATCACAGGGCTTGCTGGCTGCTGATTGGCTGAATGCATGGCATTTTGGGTGATCCCGCCTTCCCAGAGTTCCTTACTCCATGTCCTCACACATGCAGCAGCTATATTAGGAAAAAATGTGATTCGTTTCCACGAATCGCAAGGAAATTCGGATTCGGTGCAAATTGAATTCCACCTCGTCAGCTTCGATTCGCTCATCTCTAGTCATCACTGGCAAACGTTGGACAGAAGCACTGGGAATTGTCATTAATATAATGTAACTAGTGATGAGCGCGAATATTCGCAAAGCGAATTTTAATCTCGAATATCGTGATTTCAAGATTTCACGAATATGTCGAATACATGACCCCATATTTGCAATTACGAATATTTGCTCTTAAAATGAATAGTGATAGGGAAATTGTATTGAAAATAAAAGATTGAGACATAATTCCCCCAACCTTATTTGCTTTCTATAACAATTTCCACTATTCCTGTCAGAGTAAAGACTTAATAGGTAAAAACTGTCCTGCGAATGTTCTTCACTTGAATATTCGCATTAATCTATTCGCGGTTTGTATTCCCTTTCCTACCAAGCATTAACAGGTTGTGTCAGACTCCAGTACGCTGCATGTATTGCGAAAATTCGAATATGTATTTTTCGCACCTTTCCATTCGCACAAATGACTCCTGCCATTTCAAGTTTCAATACATGTAAAGCTGTTTAAACGTAATTAATAACGAATAGATTCTATGCGCACACTAATATAACTTGAAAAATTAATCGCAAGTCATGATATTGAATGCGAAATAACGAATATTGCGAAATCGCATATATATGACAAATATTATGCAAATTATTTGTCAAATATCACGTAATCGAATATGGGTCTTTGCGCTCATGACTTAATGTAACTGGGTAACTGTTTTTGTTTTTATTTCCACAGTGCCTGAAACATACTTCTTGTGTTCCAGTAAATTACCTAGTCTGTGGTAGGACATGATAATGCTGCATACAAAATGTATATTTGCTCCATTGTAGAAAAAAAAAACATATGCATGGTTACTAGAGATGGGGCAAGTTTTCAAAACTTTGACTCAGCTGTTTTGCAGAATTTCACAAAGAAATTTTCTTTGTGACAAAAAAATACTCACCTTATCCATTTGATCATGAAGAGACCACTGCAGCCATCTAACTTTAAGATCCAGCTCAGTCTTGAGCGGTGCGTGATGACGTCATCACGCTGGCTGGCATGGTGACGTCATATGTCACTGCGCACAAGATTTCACGTGGGATCTTCAATCAGTATAGCTGATGCATGCAAATGGATGAGATGAGTATGATATTTTTTTGTTTTACTGCAATTTTAGGGGAAATTGATTCGTTACCACAAAGCACGAGTAAATTCGGCTTCCCCGCAAATTATTTTTTTTTCCTGAAATTAATAATTACAATATGTGATTATACAGTATATTGGTATAAAATATAAACAATTACTGATCCTTCTTTAAAGAAGTCAAAAATACATTAAAAAATAATTTGAAATGTTGAGCACCTTGCATAAGTTCACGTAGCTTAGCCCTTGCTTAGCCTTGCTAAAACATATTTGTCAAATGAACATATTCAAGTGAGTTAGATCAGGTGTGCTTCCTAAGACTCGACACATACAAATTCTGTAATTTTACTATGGCATCCAAAACAATTGTCTAGGGGAACAAATGTTTTGTCGACAGTCAGTGAACATTAAAATCATTATTAGCGGAAACATCTGAACAATGATAGAAATGTAAGCGGAATGCTTATCTCAATCCAACAGTAATACTATAATGATCATTCATTTATAATCCACTGTGTGTAACAACCTAGGAAACAAAAAAAGGTGACACAAAAAATAAGAAGCAACATACTGGTGCACATCTACATCAATGCAATAAAAGGAATTCTAATTTTAAATAGTGTTGAGCGCGAATATTCGAAAAGCGAATTTTTTTAGCGAATATCGGCACTTCGCTAATTCGCGAATATTTCGAATATAGCGCTATAAATTCGCTATTTCGAATATTCGTTTTTTTTTTTTTTTTTTTAGTTATATTTTTTTCTTTCCCACTTCCCAAAAGTAGTTCTTACCTGTCATGAGGATTCCTGGCTTCCTGGCTGCTCCAGTCAGTGCCCGTTGCCGCTTCTGCCGACTTCCGTGCTCATGGGCGTCCCCTTCCATGGGAAAATCTCTATATACTAAAATGTACTGTCGGATTTGAGGAATTACGTTGAAATCGCAATGCGATTAATTCAAGTTATATTAATCGCATTGCGATTACAACTTAACACTGCTATCTTACATAGGCTAGAATTAACGAATATGGAATATATAGCTATGCACTAGCAGTGCTAAGTTGAAATCGCTAATGCTGAATACTTTAAGTTAAATTAATCGCATTGCGATTTCAACTTAACACTGCTGCTATATTCCATATTCGTTAACTCGTTAATTCTAGCAAGCTGACCCATTATAAACCCAGCTCTAAGTTGAAATCGCAATGCGATTAATATAACTTGAATTAATCGCATTGCGATTTCAACGTAATTCCTCAAATCCGACAGTACATTTTAGTATATGGAGGCGTTCCCATGGTGATGGGGACGCTCCATGAGCTTACAGAAGTTATGGTTGGCTTGGTAGAATTAGCGAGGATGACGAATATGACGAATGTATTCGTCATATTCCTCAAAGCGAAGATAGCAGTATTCTACATCTTCGTTTTAGCAACCTATTCGTCAACCTCGCTAATTCTAGCAATCAAATAGGAAGGTTGACTTACCAGACAGCTGTGTTAAATTCAGCTATGCGATTTTTTTTTTTTTAATAAATAGAATACTTATAATATATATTATCATATCAAGTAATATAATTATTGTATTAAAAAAAAAAAATACAGCTAATTTAACACAGTTATCTCTATAGTCAACCTTCCATTTGATTGCTAGAATTAGCGAGAGTTGACGTAATAGGTTGCTAAAACGAAGATGAGAATACTGTTATCTTCGTTTTGAGGAATATGACGAATACATTCGTCATATTCGTCATCCTCGCTAATTCTAGATATGAAACCAATAGGAAAGTAGCCTTAAGTACAAATCGCAATATGCGATTATTTAAATCGCATTTTAATCGCGATAACTAGAAAAAATGACGAATATTCGATTTCGACGAATACGAAACGAATATTCATTCGAATATTCGCGAATTTCGTCGAAATCGAATATGGCACCTGCCGCTCATCACTAATTTTAAAATGTTCCAATTTTTAGGGCCAATAGGGAACTTCAAATCAAAGCAGTTGCCCACAAGACCCATCAGACACAGGCTAATTTACAAAAACCTGCATGTACAGGTCATTGGCTAAATACAGGTTCTTGGAAACAGCAATATCCATTCTCCTGACCAGTCTACAGAGCAAGCATAGTTAATCTGAAATTCCATGCTGTCCTGTTGGATCTTTCTGTGACTAAAGGTAATCATACACATTAGATAGAAATGGGTTGACGGTTGAACAAACAAACATCTGTTGAACATTTGTTTCGCAGACATGGCCATATACAGTTTGGTTCATATTGGTCGATACAGTTATTAAAACTGTCCATAAAACCAGACAATGAATAAAACCAGGCAAATAATCAATTTTAAAGTAATGTGTGTATTACCCTGAAGGATTTTTCATTTTTACGTTTTCATTTTTAACTACCTGACTTTCTGGGGTCAGTTGTACTTTCTAATGGCACCATTTTATATTGCATATGATGTAATAGGAAGCTGGAAAACATTCCTAATGGGGTGGAATTTGTTGGTGGCAAGACCAAATTAAAAAATGATTTTTAGTTCAAAATAAGTACAATGCAATAATTAAAAAAAAATCTGCCAAAGGTGTACATAGCCTTAAATATAAGCAAAAAGAAGTAAAAAACATTTAAAATGTAAAAAATATATACAAAATCAAATCACCACCCTTTACCCATAAATCAAAATTAACATAAAAAAATTAAAGGTCAAAAGCATTATTGCATACCAAAACACCCATACTATTAAAATATAAATATATTTATCCTGTACAGTGAATGAAAAAATAATTCAAAATGGCCTATTTGCAATTTTTTTGATGCCCAAAATAATAAAAAGTGATAAAAAAAGCTTACACACACCTTTATGGTTTCAATGAAAACTACATATTTCCCAGTAAAAAATCTTCTTATCCCACATCCTGGTACTTACTTTATATATTGCACAATGTATGATCACATGCAGCTACACATAGATAATAATACAGTGCTTTGTCTGTCTTGAAGACATCAGTGTCTGGAAGAAATGCTACAATAATGACATAGCTATTTACTAAAGTGCAAATGTTCCTTTACTGATCCTTGAAAATGGATACCATTAAGGTGAGGGTTTTATAGACTTAAATTTATAACAAAGCTATCATTTCTATAGTATCCTGAAGAATGCGTTGCGGGAAGAAACACTGAAATAGTTGAAGGGAATGTAAGATTACATACAGTGTAAATTGAGCAATTCAGAGCACTACAGTGTTACATTGTGGGAACACTGATATAAAGATACTGAGAAAATACAGTAGTGGCTGAGGGTAAGGCACCGAACTAGAGACAAGAATAGAGTCAGTGAAGCGGAAGTTATAACATTTAACAAAAGAGCAGATATGCCATAGAAAAAATGTTCTAAAAAGTCTTCCACGATACAACGTAACTCAGCATATGGGAACGCTAAGGTTAGAACGCTTACATTCACAGAATATTTAATTGATGTCGCAAATCTGAAGCTGGCACATATACTATGTTTAGGAGAATGCCAACATTACATTCATAGCTTAATGAGAAAAACTCAATAAATATAAATCACTTAAAGTTGCAAGTATACATTATTGATATACAATGCACATAGTTGTTAAAGCACATTCTATCCTTGTAAACAAATTTATGAATAGAACAGAACTGAATTTGTCATTGAACACTTTATATATAAAGTTTACAGTCACAAATATTAAAAAATGTGACTTTTTAAAGGTTTAAATAGATAACATGTAAAAACATACATAAAGCATGGAAAAAAACTGAGAGTCAGATCAGAGAAGTAGAGGACATATAAAGGGGATAATGTAATTGGGGGCACACGCAAACATGAGGAACTAACTGGAGAACATGTACAGGGAACAGCAAACCTTGGAACATGAAAAAAGGTTCTGTTGTAATATAGAAGACAAATGAGGAACAGTTTCATCCATGAATTATACTGGTTCTTGCAATGTGGTTTTTGAGCTTGCTTTTTTGCAGGTAAAATGCACTCCTCAACATTGAGATTGCAACACCAAGAAGGACAAGCTGTAAGATTATGCAAATCGAGGAAGTGGAAGTTGTCGCTAAGATCTGCAGATGATCACATTTTCAAGCATCTAAGGCTACTTTCACACTAGCGTTTTAGTTTTCCGGTATTGAGTTCCGTCATAGGGGCTAAAAAAAAAGCTTCAGTTTTGTCCACCATTCATTGTCAATGGGGACAAAACTGAACTGAAAAGAACAGAATGCTCCAAAACGCATTCTGTTTCGTTTAGTTGCATTCCCATACCCGAAACGTGTTGTAGTTTGCTTTCCATCTTGGGATGCGGAGCAAGATGGATCTAGCATGACCCCCAATGCAAGTCAATGGGGACGGATCAGTTTTCTCTGCCACAATCTGCCACAATAGAAATTGGATCCGTCCCCCATTGACTTTCAATGGAGTTTGTAACGGATCCGTCTTGGCAATGTTAAAGATAATTCAACCGGATAATTCATTCTGTATTATCAATAACAGAAGTGTTTAGTGTTTTTGCTGAACCCTGCCAGATCCAGTAAAAAACGCTAGTGTGAAAGTAGCCTAACTCCAATCTGTTGCATATGGAAGGGCCATAAATCAAATTAAAAGCAGTTTTTTAGCCACATTAAAAAATCTGATCAAGTCAGGTGGGATGATTGTGTGAATAACTCCAGTTCATCAACACGCAGGGCTTCGCAACTGATTGCAAATTGAAAGGGACAGAATCCTTGAACTGAGAGACCTTGGTTTATTACTCACACTTAGGCCAAGATGTCAGCAACGTTCCACATTGTATGTCTCCCGGTGGTTGGTAGAAAAACGAGAAATGGGAATGAAAGCAAGAGGTGTACAGAGGTGAACTTCTGCATGGACAAAAAATCTGATTAGAAGAATGGAGCATATTGATCCGTTCTGCACTGCAAGTAAAATTGGATGCCACATCCCAAGCAAACTATTTCTCCACAAACCATCAGAGGGTTTACGCATGGTACTGGTTACTATCTAGATGTACAGATACAGGTGTACTATTGGCCTGATGCCACTGGTCTCAAAAGTAATCATGGTGCACAGCAAGATGGCAATGGAGGCTAGAATACAGGTATATCCTCTTCAATGATGAGTTTTACTTTTGATTTGAGTGCAATGATAGCCGGAGATTGGTCTGGAGAGCATGGGGGCAATAAACCACTAAGATGCCTTCATAAAGGAACATCACATCACTCTTATTCCTAGGATTATGGTGGCCATGCTACTGTGAGCAGCCTGTGTGACCTTATTTGGTACTACGACCTAGAGTATCTCTGGACTTGTCTTCCATCAAGCACATCTAGAATGCCATTAGTTGGCAATTGCAAAGGGAGCTGCAAGAAGAGGATCTTGATGATTTGCATGCCCAAGTGCATTCAGCATGGTAGAACACTCCTCAAGCAATCTTTAATAACCTCACTGATAGCATGCCAAGGAGTGTAAGTGCATGTTTTTCTGCGCATGGCACTCATAGGTTACTGAATAAATTAAAATGTTCTACATTTTGTTTCCATTGTCATTTGCATATTATCTATCAATCCTGTGACTTACATAATTCCATAACTTTTCCTTCTTGGTGTTGCAATTTGAATGTTGAGGAGTGTATTATATACTCCAAGGGTGTCATAAAAACCTCATAGATAGAGTTGAGCGGACACCTTGAAGTTCGGGTTCAACGGGTTCGACCGAACTTCACAAAAAAATTCGGGTTCGGGACCCGAACTTTACCCCGAACCCCATTGAAGTCAATTGGGACCCGAACTTTTGGGCACTAGAATGGCTGTAAAAAAAAGTCCTGGAAAGGGCTAGAGGGCTGCAAACAAATGAGGATAGGGAAATAACTTAAAATAAAGTAAATAAAAATTTAAAAATTTTAACCGGCAACTCGAGGAGGAGGTGGATGTGGAGTCGTAGGTTGAAGAGGCAGTGAATGCGGTGTTGTAGGTGGAAGCGACGATGGAGGAGGAGGAGGTGGTAGCAGACAATGTTTTTTTTTTTTTTTTTATTGGGGTAGCCCCCAAAATAATGGGACAAATAACAAAAAGAAAACAAAGAATAAGTGCACGTGAGTACAATAATGTATGGTTGAGGCCGGTATAAATGTCTATTCTGCACAAGGTAAAGACAAGTCTTGTGGGTTCCAAGCCTGGTTCATTTAAATGAACGTGAGCTTGTCCACGTTGGCTGTGGACAGGCGGCTGCGTTTGTCTGTAATGATGCCCCCTGACGTGCTAAGTACACGTTCAGACAATACACTGGCTGCAGGGCAGGCCAGTACCTCCAGGGCATAAAGGGCAAGCTGAATGGGGCAGAACCATCAGTCAGTACATGTAGGCGTGTGCACATGTACTGTTCCACCATGTTGTTTAAATGCTGCCTCCTGCTAAGACGTTCAATATCAGCTGGTGGTGCTGGTTGCTGTGGCGTGGTCAAAAAGCTTTTCCACTTGTCGGCCGTCTGAGGTGCTGGCCGTGACCCAGCTGTATTGGAGACCTCTTCCTCCTCCTCCTCTGCCTTCACCTTGTACTTCCACTTGTCCCCCGGTGTCAGTTGGGAATGCCCTCAGGAGCGCATCTACCAGCTTGCGCTTGTAGCTGCGCATCTTCCTATCACGCTCCAGTGAGGGAATTAAGGACGGCACGTTGTCTTTGTAACAGGGATCCAGCAGGGTGGCAACCCAATAGTCAGCACAAGTTAAAATGTGGGCAACTCTGCGGTCGTTGTGCAGACATTGCAGCATATAGTCGCTTATGTGTGCCAGGCTGCCCAGAGGTAAGGATAAGCTGTCCTCTGTGGGTGGTGTATCGTCTGTGTCCTCCGTATACCCTCAGTCATACTCCAGTGATGGCCATGAGCTGCGTTGGGTTCCACCCTGCTGTGAAACCCAGTTCCACCTCCTCCTCTACTTCATCCTCCAGAACTGTGTCCTGGCTGGCCAAATGTGTACTTGGCCTTTACTGGTGAAGGAACCCACCCACTGAGCACCTTCTGAATGACTGGCCTGAAACCCTTTGAAATTCTCTTCCTCCTGTGCCACATCCTCTTACATTACTGCCCTAAGTGTTTGTTCAAGGAGACATAGAAGTGGTATTGTAACGCTAAGAACGGTGTCACCACTGGCCATGTAGGTTGAGTACTTGAAACACCAGAACACAGGTCTCGCATGAAGGCCCACTTATTGGTGGTGAAGTGGTGCTGTTCTGCAGAGCGACTGGCCCCTGCAGCTGAAACTCCACTATCGCCTGCTGCTGCTCGCACAGTCTCTCCAGCATATGCAAGGTGGAGTTCCACGTTGCATATGAGGCGGTGAGCGGGAAGGCTGAAGTTACGCTGCAAAGCAGACAGACGAGCAGCAGCAGGGTGAGAATGCTGAAAGCACGCACAGACGGCCTGCACTTTCTGCAGCAGCTCTGACATGTCTGGGTAGTTTTTAAGGAATTTTTGCACCACCAAATTCAGCACATGTGCCAGGCAAGGGATGTGCATCAAACCAGCTAGTCCAAGCGCTGCAATGAGATTTTGCCCCTTATTGCTCACCACCAGGCTGAGCTTGAGGCTCACTAGCAGCAACCACTCATCAGTCTGTTCTTCTATGCCCCTCCACAGCTCCTGTGCGGTGTGCTGACGTTTACCCCTGGCTCTGCTGAAGATGGGGGTGAAAGTCTTTCGTTGACCAGATGAGGAGGTGGTAGAAGAGGAGGAGGAGGAAGCGGAGTAGGAGACAACAGGAGGCAAAGAATAATGCCTTGCAATCCACGGTGGTGGAAGGACATATGCCAAACCGTTATCCACCTCGAGCCCCGCCGCCACGTGGTTGTGCAGGGAAGGGACGGCTCGCCCGAAAAAGTAGTGGCGGCTGAGAACAACGTACTGTGGGACAGCCACCGCCATCAGCTGTTTAAAACAGTCCGTCTCCACCAGACGGAATGACATTTCAAAGGCCAGTAATTTTGAAATGCTGGCATTCAGGGCCAGGGAGCGAAGGTAGGTAGTTGGGTATTTCTTCTTTCTCTCCAGTGTTTGGGAGATGGACAGCTGTACGCTTGCATGTGACATGGTGGAGATGCTTGATGATGATGGTGACGGAGATGGTGGTGTTGGTGGCACATTCTCTGTTTGCTGGGTGGCAGGTGCCACTGTGACTCCAGAGGTGGAGGAAGAGGCAGAGACAGCAGCAGAAGATGAAGCAGGAGGAGCCTGAGACCTTTCTTGGTTTTTAAGGTGTTTACTCCACTGCAGTTCATGCTTTGCATGGAGATTCCTGGTCCTGCAGGTTGTGGTCAGGTTTAGAACGTTTATGCCTCACTTTAGGCTCTGATGGCACAACGTGTAAACCACTCGTGTCTTGTCGTCAGGACATTGTCTGAAGAACTGTCACGCCAATTAGCTTCTTGGAGCTGGCTTTGGTGTGCTCGGTCCCTGGGTGCAGTGGGCAGTAGCAGGCGTACTGTCTCGGGGACGGACGCTCTGCTTTTGCACCCTGCTCCCTCTTTTGCTGTGCTGTTGCCTCTGTGCGACCATCGCCTCTTCTTTAGAACTGCACATGTCACTAGCATGACCTTGAGTTGGGGTCTAGGACCTCATCATCCTCCACATCATCTTCCACCCATTCTTGACCCCTGCCCTCCTTGTCGGTCTGCACACTGCAGAAAGCCACAGCAGTTGGCACCTGTGTTTCATCATCATCAGAGACGTGCTGCGGTGGTATTCCCATTTCCTCATCCTGCAACATAAGTGGTTGGGCATCAGTGCTTTCAATGTCTTCATCTTCAGGGGCAGGGCTATGTAGATGGCCCAGGGAAACCCTGCCAGCAGAGTCATCAAAAAGCATAAGAGTCTGCTGCATGACTTGGAGCTCAGACTTGGCTTGGCTGATTTGCAAGGGGGTGAGGTGAAAGACTGATGGGCATAGGCTGCAGGTGCCAACTCTGAGCTTTCTGCAGAGGACTGGGTGGGAGATAATGTGAAGGAACTGGAGGCAATGTCAGCCACCCAATCTACTATCGCCTGTACTTGTTCTGGCCTCACCATCCGTAGAGCGGCATTCGGGCCTACCAAATAACGCTGCAGGTTCTGTCGCCTACTCGCACTCTGAGGAATGTGTTTCACTTGGACGTGTAGCTGGCGCAGAACAGCCACGTCCTCTCCCAGCAACAGGAGCTCCACCAACACCACCACGACCATGTCCACGTCCCATATTTGATGTTCTCCTCATTATTTACGTTCACCCACCAAACTAACAGATGGTTTATCTCGGGTATCAATTTAACTGCTAA
Source organism: Bufotes viridis (assembly GCA_033119425.1). Taxonomy (NCBI): domain Eukaryota; kingdom Metazoa; phylum Chordata; class Amphibia; order Anura; family Bufonidae; genus Bufotes; species Bufotes viridis. Next base: position 208,801,882 of record CM065590.1, on the reverse strand, counting down.
TAGTCAACAATTTAGTTCACTAACAGTAAGGCAGTGCCCGTGTCATAAACAGAATACAATTATTTAGGTCACACAACAGTGTAACGGAGCAATTCAATACAATTACTTCACTATCACCAAAAAATTAGATTTTTCCAACCAACAATGTAACAGCAAAAGTTAACGGTTTAGAAACGCAGCATTGGCCGCAAGTGTGCAATCTAGCACAAAAACTGTGTTTTTTGCCAATAACTATGTAAATGCAGTAGTTAACCGTTTTATTGGAAGATCCGAAGTGCAGACTAGGCCACAAATGTGCAAACTACCACAAAAACTGTGGTTTTTTTTGCAAAAAATGATGTAAACGCAGTACTTTACGGTTTTATTGGAATATCTGCAATGTAGACTAGGCCGCAAATTCGCAATCTAGCACAAAAACTGTGTTTTTTGCAAACAACTATGTAAATGCAGTAGTTAACAGTTTTATTGGAATATCAGAAGTGCAGACTAGGCCACAAATGTGCAATCTAGCACAAAAACTGTGTTTTTTGCAAACAACTATTTAAATACAGTAGTTTACGGTTTTATTGGAATATCTGAAATGCAGACTAGGCCGCAAATGTGCAATCTAGTACAAAACAGTGTTTTTTGCAAACAACTATCTAAATGCAGTAGCTAACAGTTTTATTGGAATATCAGAAGTGCAGACTAGGTCGCAAATGTGCAATCTAGCACAAAAACTGTGTTTTTTGCAAACAACTATGTAAATGCAGTAGTTTACGGTTTTATTGGAATATCTGAAAAGCAGACTAGGCCGTAAATGTGCAACTTAGCACAAAAACAGTGTTTTCTGCAAACAACTATGTAAATGCAGTAGTTAACAGTTTTATTGGAATATCAGAAGTGAAGATTAGGCCACAAATGTGCAATCTAGCACAAAACCAGTGTTTAATGCAACCAACCATAGAAATGCAGTATGTCACTGGTAAATTATATAATAGATAATGCAGCGTTGTACGCAAAAGTGCTCTGTGGCACTACAATAAGGGTTTTTGCAACCAACTATAGAAATGCAGTATGTCACTGGCAATTTATAAAATAGGTAATGCAGCGTTGTACACAAAAATGCTCTGTGGCACTACAATATGGGTTTTGGCAACCAACTATAGAAATGCAGTATGTCACTGGTAAATTATAAAATAGGTAATGCAGCGTTGTACGCAAAAGTGCTCTTTGGCACTACAATAGGGGTTTTTGCAACCAACTATAGAATTGCAGTATGTCACTGGTAAATTATAAAATAGGTAATGCAGCGTTGTACGTAAAAATGCTCTTTGGCACTACAATAGGGGTCTTTGCAACCAACTATAGAAATGCATTATGTCACTGGTAAATTATAAAATAGGTAATGCAGCATTGTACACAAAAGTGCTATCTAGCACAAAAATGGTGCTTTTTTACAGCAGCAAGATAACTGCAGTATTTTACGGTTTTATTGGACTGTCAGATATGCAGTGCCTGTGGCAGACAGATAAATAAATCGCTTTAGGTCACAAAAATGTGTGACAATGTGTGATAATTTTCAATGCCAGGTATGCACTGCAAGCTGTAGGGGTACTTGACCTGCCAAAATAAGGGAATTTTTCCTCCACTGAGGTACCAGAAAATAATTAGACTAATGTCCTTGGCACACATGCAGGTCACATGTTGTTCCAAGGACACTGCAGTTGCTAAAATGGCTGCCGACCCCCACCTCACTAACAGATGGATTAAAAATTATTTTGGAGCATCACTGGGCTCAGGGCTGGGTACAAATATTTAGCATAGCACCCTCAATAATTGCCGTAGTTTGAATATTTAACACCACCAAGTTCAATAGAATTCTTCCCTAATCTCTCCCTCACAGCAGCAGCATCCTATCCCTACACTGAGAAAAGCAGAGTGACGGGCGGTACTACATGACTCCAGCTTAAATAGAGGCTGGGTCACATGCTGCACTGGCCAATCAGAGCCATGCCATTAGTAGGCATGGCTGTGATGGCTTCTTAGGGCAAAGTAGTGAAACGCTTGTTGATTGGCTGCCCTGCAGCCTTTCAAAAAGCGCCAAGAAATTGACGAACAACGAACCCGAACTTTTACGGAAATGTTCGGGTCCAGGTTCATTCAGCTTTACTCATATACATTTGCACTTTATAAGTTAGAGATTTTCCACTGTAAATGGGGAAAACATCTCACTCTGATGGCATTACTTACTTCCAGAGCTAATTATGGTGTGCTAAGATCCAGCAGCTCCGCAATTGTTGCTGCCTCTACTCAATACATAGCATTCACAGAGCACACCATTAGCTGGAAAAGAGGAGTAAAAAGTAATTACAAACTACTGTTGTCTTCTTCTCAAAGTCCAGAACTGTTTCTAATTGCTAGACTATAGTAGCATGAGGCTTTAAATCTACACACCAATCATTTACAATAATGCTGGTTTAAAGTCCAGAACCATGTACTGTACAGTAATAACATGTGAAATGAACAGGTTAATGAAAATATGTAATTTTTTAAAAATTTTACATTTTCCTCTATAAAATGATCATAAATCTCATGTATATTATTATGTGACAATGTAACAATTGAGATTTTTTTACCAGGTAGTGTGGCCTATTTTTGTGATAATTAGTTATTTAAGCAACTACTGTTATGTAAAATATCACCTCACTAATTGACATGGCAAGACTAGCCATCCATAAACTCTAACTCTGGATAATCAGAGCTGTCAGAAAGATACACTGCATTAAGATTACCAATTTCTTTCCAAATAGCACAACACTACAGATGTCTTTTCAAATCTCCATCTTAGCGACTCAATAAGGTGATAAACTACTTCAAGTTGCACAGAAGATTCATTAGATCATTGCAATTTGCCTGTGCGCACCACTGAATTTGGCTATTGGAACACAAAATGCAGTTACATATGAGACTTATTAATACATCTAAAGCGACAAATCAGCATTGACATCTCAATTTTATTCTTTATAGATGATTGGTTTTTATTTCAGGAACACTTGGCACACAAGCCAATATCGGTGAAGACTGGCCTGCTAATAAAGTTGGCAGAAAGACCACTGAATGACATATGGCAACTTTCAGGACACCTGTCAAACATTTTAACCAATATTGAGCAAATGAATACTTGAAGAGGACCTTTCACCGGTCGAAAGTTTGTTAGTGAAAGGTATGTACATGCAGAGCGGCACCCAGGGATGTCCCTGCACTTACTGTTATCCCTGGGTGCCGCTCCGTTCGCCTGCTGTAGCCCCCGGTACCGGCGCACGTGCTGAGGCTAATTTTGCCTTGGGTGGAGACATCCTCTTTTGCCCTGGGCGTCTCCTTCTCCCAGGCTGGAGTGCTGGCCAATCGCAGCGCTCAGCTCATATGCTGCAACCTCCCAACCTCAGCAGAGAGCCCCGATGCTTTCCAAAGCAGCTGATCGGCAGAGGTCCGGGGTGTCGGACCCCCATGGATCATTTACTGATGACATATACAGAGGATAGGCCGTCAGTAAAAATATCTCGGAAAACCCCTTTAATATTATATTTTGCATCTCGAAGTAACAAAATTTCAATTAAAAATTATTCTTACTTTTTTTTAAATATGTCCAATAGTAACTAACAATATATTGCAATTTTACATATAAAGCTATTGCTTACAATGCAGTTTTTTGGGGGTTTTTTTTGACACTGATAAGGTATCATGAATTTTGACAAGTTGAAGAAATTCAATTATCTCCCGCTCTTTTCTGACAGTCTTTTAATCCACACAGCAGAGTGGATGTTGTGTGGAGCTGTAATGTATTTACATATATAAGCCCTCACTCTACATAACTATTTTCACACCAAATGAAAAAACTATATGCAATGTATCATTATTAAAAGGGTCTTAATTTCTCACAATGTAATTAAGTATAATAACAAAGAATGGCTACATCAAAGGGAAAGTAAAGCTTTATTCACATTTGCATTGTTAGGAGCTTTCATTAAAAAATCTGGCATATTAAATGTTGAAAATACCGTAGTATGCTTCGCTATACTTCATGTCAAAATGACAGACAACATAATAGAAACTCAAGAGACTCATTATAGGTCATTGTGGTGTCTGTCAAGTGCCCAAACTGGGGGAAGGGTGTCACAAGTGCTAGTGACACTGATTGAGGGCTAGCATCAGTAGGGAGGTGCAATTTTGATCTTACTTATTCCACTACATATTATGCAGGTTGGCCATCTTCTTAAAGGGAATGTGTCATCAGAAAATGACCCACTGATAAATCAAGTTGTTATGTTAACCATAGTTTTAAGGAATTTTTGGTGATATTACTTTATTTTCTATTTCACTACAGATATAATAGAGTTAACACACATGTTTAACTATATGTGTTAACTAAACTATTGTAGTTTTGTTAAGATGACACCTTCAATTGCTTTCCAATGGCTTTTGTTACAGGATGTCACAATGAGTTAAGAAAGTTAAGAGTTTGAGTGTTTACTACATCTGTATATTAAAAAAATCGAAAGTCCTGCAATTTAGGCCACTAAGCCAAGGCGCCAATTCTTGGTCTGTACATTTCTGCAGTTATCTGCTTATCTTTACATATAGGATTAGAATTACAGGATTAGAATGTTAACATATAACAGGATGCACTAGTCACAATAGAAAGATCACATCTATTCCACTGTCTGCTGATCTCTGCACAGGTCACAGAGCATGTCTAGAAAACTTTCCCATGGAAGTCAATGAGGACCCCGCCACCCCCATTCCACTGTGTCTATGGCCTATGGGGCTGTAATGCATATCTCTAAATGCTGTTAATAATAGCTCAGACAAGAATGCAGCCCCCTTAATCATTTTAAGAAAATAGAATAACAAATAAATAATCAGAAAATAAAGGCAATGTGTCACCAGTTTATGCTGCCATTTTCTAACAGCTCCAGTGCATGCCAATGATATTCATCAGCGTCTGGCTTACTCCGCCCACCTGCCACTGAATGAAAGTTCTTTTCCAACAGAATCGGCAGCAGGGGGCGGGGAAAGCCATGAGCTCATGAATATTCAGGACTCATCATTAGGCACTGGAGCTGTTCAATACAAGATTGGTGCAAATAGGTAATTAAGCTAAGACAATTAAAGAAAGTGACCCAATATTTTTCTAAGGGGATCTGTCACTTGTTTATGTTGCCTTTCAGGGTATATTAGGCAGATTTTCTGCCTGATAATTCTGCCTCCGACTGCCCGATGAAAGAGCATGCTGAAAGACCTGAATTTAACAGTAGTAGATCATGGTGTGTAATCACGATCTGCCGCCGGCACACTGCTCTCCTGCATGGGGACGAGTGATGGCATAGCGATTGCTCCTCCTCATGCTTGTAATAGCAGCAGTGTCTTCTGCTAGCTATCTGGTGACTGCCAGGAGGGAACGCTTCCCTCCAGACAATCGCTTGCAGCATTGGGGTGTCTGATACACCCTTCAGTTAGGACACCATAACCATGGTGACAGATTTCCTTTAGGACTACTACATTCAATGCAATTTTGGGTTGTTTCCTCGTATTTCCTTCACTGTTTTAACAGCCATGGTTGTTTAAAACCAATTTCTAAAGTGATTGCACAAATTGTAGAATTGATCCTTTGGATTCAGTATTCAGTAGTGACAGAGTTAAATTGCATTTGAAGGATTAGTGGTGAGATTCTCCAGCGTGAAAATGCTGAGGGCTAGCAGATCAGTAGTTTGATTTACTTCTATCTCATCACCACTGGAAATTCTCAAAGGAGCCTACATCTTATGTCACTGATGTGACATTTTTGATACTATATTATATATTAGAATTATTACCATAAATGTTATACTACAAAAGGTAATAGGAACAGTCAGGCAGATTTATCAAACTAATCTGTCTTTTGTGGAGCCCTCATGTTACCAGAGCAGTTAAAGGCTATGGAAACCTTTGTGCATGAAAAATGAATGCAGCAGAAAATTAAATTGTTCTTCTTTGGTGTTGGAATCAGTTTGACTTTTTATGCAGTGATCAATGCTCAGGGTTTTCAATCATTGTTACATTCAGATTTTTGGTTCTGGGGGCGTTCCCTTAGCACTGGTCACATGGTCTCTTCACTGACTATCTTTTTTATATGAAGGAGCACTGCAGCTCTCCTCACCTCTCCCTTCTCTGTGTTTGCAAAACCCTTCCCATGCAGTGAGGTGTGATTTCTGTCGCAAATTAGATTCTGACATTATCAATATCCGTTATATAACCATGGTGTGCAGCATCTCCCTTTTGTTATATAATATATATATATATATATATATATATATAGCTATAAAATAACCTTTATAATGCCCACACACTCACCTATAACCTCTGCTGAGTCTGGGCCGCATCAGGGAGTGCATCAGCAATTTTCAGCGAGGGTGAGAGAGGAAAGAATGCGCATGCACAGATGTGGGGGAAGTGAAAGCTGTGTGTGCATAGTACCCTGATTAGGAGAGCAAGCGCTGCTTCATAGAATAGGAACAACCTGCGCAAGTGCAAGGTTTGGGTCCCTAAGTCTCTGTTCCACAATAAAGCTCTGTTTTCTGAGCAAGTGCACAGTGCTTCACCATGCAACTGAGACTCGCCGATCCTGATCTTCCACAGCCAAGTCTCTTCTGTGTGAATCAGTCTAACCGTGCACAGCCGAGTCTGCTGTATGAAGCAGTCTAATCTTCCACAGCTAAGTCTCTGCTGTATGAAGCAGTCTAATCCTGCACAGCCCAGTCCCAGTCTCTGCTTTATAAAGCAGTCTAATCTTGCACAGCCCAGTCTCTGCTCTTTGAAGCAGTGTTGTGCACTCCTAGTTACCCACTACTATGTATGCACAGAACGGTGAAGTGCTGCATGGTGTGAATATATCCTAGCGAGTAACTAGAAGAGCACAGTGCTGCTTCATACAGCAGAGATTGGATTGTGCAAGATTAGGATTACAGAGTTAGCTACATGATGAAGCGTTGTGCTCAGAGCACTAGTAGAAGAGCACAATACATCATGTAACTGAGACTAGATGATGCTCACATCGCTCTTGTGCAGCCAGGTCCCAGTTAAATGATAAAGTCCAGTGTTTAGTATAGAAGGACCCTATCCTGTAGTGACATGAGTTTATAGGCAACCTGTCAGATGATGGATTCTCATTAAAATCAAGCAGAACAGCCTGCTGTGTATAGGAGGTACAAACTGCATGTGAAAGAAAGCCTAAAAAAATACAAATGAACAAATGGAGAAGTGATTTTCTCCACAAAATACGTTAAGTAGCAGGAAAACAAATTTATCAAAAATGTCCAAAGATGTTAATGAAATGAAAGCTGAGCTCTGATTGTTTCCCATGGGCAACAAAGATAGTTTTGCTTTGACACAGTTTTGATAAATGAAACCATATCATTTTTGCAATAGAAAGTTCCACAGATTAACCCAATTAACAACATTTTTTTCTGTTCTATGTCCTACAAATCTCAAGCATCATCATGACATACATCGCTCATTCTGACAGACATTAATAAATGTAGAAAACTTTGTATACCTGGCTAACCATTGCTACTAGATTTCTACCTGACCATTTACCCAAGAGCCATCCTAGGGTACAGATAAAGCTGGAATTGTTTAAATTTTTAAGAATCGGAAAACATTGAGTGTAATGCTTGCTTGGCATGCTCTGAATCAAACAGAATAATTAAGACATTATCAGACAGCATTAGGAAAATTCTGACTTGAAGAACCTGACTGTCATGTTTTATTTGCTTTAAAAATATAAGTGGATGTCTGAATGAAACAGATGCCACCACCATGTTTGCAGTTTAATTTGTGTAATAGAGAAAAGCAAATGGTCCTACTGCATGTAATCACTGTTGAAGACAGTCAAGAGCAAAATGCTCTTAGTCACATTTCCCATTTACATACAGTATGAGACCTGTAAGCCCTAATAAGAAAAAGCAAAGAACCAATGTTAAAATAAGCCATCTTTTTGAAACTATGCTAGAGGCTAACAGAAGAATATATTTAAAATTATAAAAAAGGCAATTCATCACAATTAGTGGCTCCATTCTCTGGATACAATACAGGGAAATTACCAGGAAGCATATATAAAACAGAACTATGCGCTATGTGCCGTGATCTCAGATGCCTGGTATGACCCTCGTAACTTAGCCAAAGAAGAAAAGTATAATACAAGAATGATCTACATTCCATTTCTAGTGCTAGGTTAGGCAATCAGAACATGACATAGGCTTGTAAAGTACAAGTACTAACATGTTAACATCGACCTTTTAGGGCCCCTTTACAGGGGTGATTTTGATGTTGCCCCACCACGGTCTCTGCCCCAGCTGTTCAGTTTGGATGATGCTAAACTGTGAGTAGACACCCATTGTGGCTCCAAGCAGTGGTTGTCAGGCCGAGAAGGAACATGTCCCTTCCTCACACAGTCACAGAGTAAACAGCAAAATTAGCAGATACCATGTGTGCATTGCTGGAATATTGGTCTGGCATCTGCGCCAAAATTCAAATTGCACCACTCGGTAGATCTGTGGCATGTCAATTTATGCTACCGATTAGTGATGAGCAGCATAGGCAATATTAGTTTTCGCGATATTTCACAAATTTTTGTCTTAATATTCACCAAAAATTTGCAAATTCTAGAATTCATGATCTCCAGTCATTATTTTCTTGATTGCGAAAATTGCCAATGTAATATGCGCGTATTGCACATGCAATACAGGTGTGGCTCACTTTTGTTACATTTTTCAAGCTGCTAGAAGTTTCCTGAGCCTGGAAACAATGGTTGGCAGCAACTTTCGTGACTGTGAGGAAGAATTCCTGATCACTGTCAGTAATTTTACATTACAACACTGTTTTCATTACATTTCACATGCAGGGCAAAACAATAGCTTTATATGCAGATAGAGTGCTCCAATATATTCGCAATTGCGCAAATCGGCACCAATGATGCACATGTTTTTGGCACAATACATCACAGCACAGTAATTCCCACTACCTAACATCCTGCACTGGAACCTATCAGCTACACTACATCACTATCTAACCTACACTGACTATCTCCCACTAACTATCTGTATTATATATATCAGCTAACTAACGATCTAATGTAATTGAATAAGGATCCAGATGAAGCAGCAAAGCACAGAGCACAGCAATGACACTGCTCTCTCTCTCTCTCAGAACTACAAAAAACAGCAGAAAATGGCTGCTGGGGAGTTTCTTATATAGTAAAGTGGTAGGCAACTTTCCTATTGGTTGCTAGGGATGTTACTAAGCTAAGAAAAAGATATTGCAGCCTTCTCATTGGCCCACAAGCAAGAAGCAGTAGTACTGATGAAAAAAATCTAGAATATTCGCGATTACGAAGATATTGCACTATATTCTAAATCTGTGCCGATATTCGCGATAAAAATTTGTGATTAGAATATTTGCAATCAACACTACTACAGATATAGTTAAAGAAGACCTGTCGCCACAAAATGAAATGCAATCTGCAGACAGCATTTTATAGAGCAGGAGGAGCTGAACAGATTGATATATAGTTTTGTAGGAAAAGGTTCATTAAAACTTATAAGTTTTACATCTGCAGCCCTGTGAAGTGCTATCAGTACAGGGCCGAGGGGTTAACAGTGACTGACAGTGATCTTTGTATGTACACTTATACACATTTTGCCATCAATGACTGATAACACGTCCACTGTGTACAGCTATCAGTGACTGACAGCCATCTCTATATACATACTTCCACAGAGAATACTATTAATCACTGATAACATCTCCCCTGTGTACAACTATCAGTGATTGACAGCTATCTATGTATATAGACTTACACATAGAATGCTATCAATTACTGATAACACCTCTGCCGTGTAAAACTATCCGTGACTGACAGTTATCTATGTATACACACTTACACAGAGAATGCTATCAATCACTGATAACACCTCCTCCGTGTACAACTATCAGTGACTGACAGCTATCTATGTATACACACTTACACAGAGAATGCTATCAATCACGGATAATACCTCCCCTGTGTACAGCTATCAGTGACTGACAGCTATCTATGTATACACACTTACACAGAGAATGCTATCAATCACTGATAACACCTCCCCTGTGTACAACTATCAGTGACTGACAGCTATCTATGTATACACACTTACACAGAGAATTCTATCAATCACTGATAACACCTCCCTTGTGTACAACTATCAGTGACTGACAGCTATCTATGTATACACACTTATCACTTATACAGAGAATGCTATCAATCACTGATAATACCTCACCTGTGTACAGCTATCAGTGACTGACAGCTATCTATGTATACATAGTTTTTAGTCGCAAATATCACAACTTTGAGAATTCGCGAATATTTCGAATATAGTGATATATATTCGTAAAAACGAATATTCGTCTTTTTTTTCATCTGAACCCACTACCTGCATGATTCTTGCTTGTGGGCCAATGTGAGAAGGCTGTAATATCGTAGTCTGTAGTGAATTAGAATATTCTTCATTATTTAATTTATCTCATCTTATGCGAAAAATCATCAGTGACTGACAGCTATCTATGTATACACACTTATACAGCGAATGCTATCAATCACTGATAACACCTTCCCTGTGTACAACTACCAGTGACTGACAGCTATCTATGTATACACACTTACACAGAGAATGCTATCAATCACTGATAACACTTCCCTCATGTACAACTATCAGTGACTGATAGCTATCTATGTATACACACTTATACAGCGAATGCTATCAATCACTGATAACACCTTCCCTGTGTACAACTACCAGTGACTGACAGCTATCTATGTATACACACTTACACAGATAATGCTATCAATCACTGATAACACCTCCCTTGTGTACAGCTATCAGTGACTGACAGCTATCTATGTATACAAAGTTACACAGTGAATAATATCAATCCCTGATAACACCTCCCTGTGTACAACTACCAGTGACTGACAGCTATCTATGTATACACACTTACACAGAGAATGCTATGAATCACTGATAACAGCTCCCTCATGTACAACTATCAGTGATTGACAGCTATCTATGTATACACAGTTACACAGTGAATAATATCAATCACTGATAACACCTCCCCTATGTAAACAAACTCTATGTAAACAAACTTATACAGCGAATGCTATCAATCACTGATAACACCTTCCCTGTGTACAACTACCAGTGACTGACAGCTATCTATGTATACACACTTACACAGAGAATGCTATCAATCACTGATAACACCTCCCTCATGTAAAACTATCAGTGACTGACAGCTATCTATGTATACACAGTTACACAGTGAATAATATCAATCACTGATAACACCTCCCCTGTGTAAAACTACGAGTGAGTGACCGCTATCTATGTATACACACTTACACAGAGAATGCTATCAATCGCTGATAACACCTCCCTTGTGTACAGCTACTGTATCAGTGACTCACAGCTATCTATGTATACACAGTTACACATTGAATAATATCAATCACTGATAACACCTCCCTGTGTACAGCTATCAGTGACTGACAGATATCTCTGTATACACACGTACAAATATAATGCGATCAATCACTGATAACACCTCCCCCGTGTACAACTATCAGTAACTGACAGTTATATATGTATACACACTCACACAGAGAATGCTATCAATCACTGATAATACCTCCCCTGTGTATAATTATAAGTGACTGACAGCTATTGCTGTATACACACTTACACAGAGAATGCTATCAACCACTGATAACACCTCCTCCATGTACAACTATCAGTCACTGACAGCTATATATATGTATACATACTCACGCAAATAATGCTATCAATCACTGATCTCCCACGTGTATTGAGAGCTGTTATAAAGTTATAGAAAACAGATATAAATGTATATATTTCACACATAACTATACATCAGTTTGCTCAGCTTCTCCTGCACTTCTCCTGCAGATTGCACTGCATTTTGTGGTGAAAGGTCCTTTTTTAAGAAAAGGAAGAGAAACTGATTCTAAGGTGCCATTTTACACAGTTAACCAATGAGTAAACATCTTTTTAGAGAAAGTGCTCCAAACAAGACTCAGGTACTACCTCACCCATCTATAATGAGATGTCTTTTGGTCGCTTGGGCCTCATCAGTATAGACCAGGGATCTATAGTTATGGTTTACAGGAATAATGGCTCTCATAGGGAGAATCAAAAGGAAGATATTGAAGCTTCAGCCAATGTTCTCTGGGGAAAACATGCAAATATCTCTCTTCCAAGAAAAAAAAGGTCTCTAAAGCACAATTTTAAACTGGAGTGAAACATGGATTTACAACTGTGGTCTGCACATAGCTGCTGTGAAACTAAACCTCCCAGCATGTCTTGAGAGAACATGCTGGCAGTTGATCCACAGGCTGCAGAGCACTTGCAGGATAGCCATGTAAATAGCACTTTAGATACAGTTTTTCTCCTGGAATTGAACTATTTGCATATATTTCCACAGAACATTATCTGAAGCCTCTCTACCTCCCTGCTGCTCTATAAGAAAAGTAAGGATTTCATTGTAGTTACATTTATGTAGATACAGTCGGGAGTCAGTTTATTTCCTTGCTGTGAAGACAACTGTAGAGTGATCCTGTCAACTGTAATATATATCACTACAAGGTAAGGGTAAGCTGTATCTCCAGACATACTAGAATCAATAAAAAGCATCACGTGTATATCCACTAATACATATTGTTATACAGACAACTACTCAGATCAACAATGAATAATGAAGACATTGTAGTCTAAAATATAGACAATGTAAACGTACAGAGGTGATCTAAATATCTGCCAAATTTATCACAGAGGCTCACATTGGATGATAAACTTGCTGCATAGCTTGAAACTTTTGTCTGACCTTTCACCGCCTATTGGTTGGCTTACTTTGAGAATTTGGTGAAATTTTTTTGATGCAAAATGACATATTTGACTCTTCCCTTTAACAATAAGATAAATTGACCCACGGTAAATGTGGATCAATGTTTCTACCCAACAATTGTAAATAAGGTCCAACATCAAAGAGTCCGTTAAAGGGGTTGTCTCACCTAAAACATTGGTGGCATGTTACTAGCATATGCCAAGAAAGTCCGATAGGTGTGGGTTCTATCTCCAGAACAAAGCTCTCAAAGAGAACAATTACTAAATGGTCAGTCAAATCGTTGAACAAAATTTGAGTTTGTGACTTGATTATCACTTGAGATGAGCGAATTTTACACTTTAGTCAGCTGATTCCACATAGATGTCTATATGAGAACGTGGAGGCGGAAGTGGCGTCACCTGGCCAAGTTGCTGGTGTGGCTGGGCATGAACCACATTTACCCAGTGGGCTATAAAGAACATATATTGTCCTTGACCCTAGTTACAGCTACCGACCAATTTTACCAAAAAAGGCTGTTTCACAAAAAAAATTCCCCAACAAATGGCTAATCGACATAATTCGGTCCATACAGCAAAAGGAAGTCTACAATCACCCATAAACTTTCCCAAAAAGGCTGTTTCACAAAAAAAATCCCCAACAAATGGCTAATCGACATAATTCGGTCCATATAGCAAAATGAGGTCTACATTCACCCAGCAATTTTCCCAAAAAAGGCCCTTTCACAAAACAATTTCACCACTGAATGACAATGTAAATACACCACAGAACGGCTAATAACACATACTTATTTTTGCTATTAATACAGCGCAACAATGTCTGTATGACAATGCAAATTGACTGAAGAACGGCTAATAACATCTACTTATGTACATGTACTTATTTTTCCCATTAACACACCCCAACAGTATAACAATGTCGGTTTATAGCAGACCAGCTAATAAGACATATTCGTTTTCCTATTAGTACACTCCAAAAAAAATTATATAACAATCACAATTCACCGCAGAATGGCTAATAGGACGTATCTATCCTATTGATACACCCTGTAAATGGCTGCGGTACAATGGAACTTCAACGCTGAACGGCAAATATATTTTTCTTTTGCCACTAATACACACTACAAAAGGCTTTAGAACATATAACTGCACTGCTGAACGGCAAATAATATAATTTTTTTTGCCATTAATACATGCCAAAAAGGGCTTTAGAACATATAACTGCACCGCTGAATGGCAAATATATATTTTTTTGCCACTAATACACTCCAAAAAGGGCTGTAATTTTCTCACTTTACCACACAATGGCGAATACTTTTTTTTGTGTCACTAATACATGCAAAAAAGTGCATTAGAACATATAACTGCACCGCTCAACGGCAAATAATATATATTTTTTTGCACGCCAAAACGGACTTTAGAACATATGACTGCACCGCTGAACGGCAAACAATATATATTGTTTTTCCACTAATACACGGCAAAAAGGGCTTTAGAACATATAACTGCACTGCTGAATGGCAAATAGGCCCTTATTTTTTTTCCACTTATACATGCCACAAAAGGCTTTAGAACATATACTGTAACTACACCACTGAACGGCAAATATATTTTTATTTTGCCACTAACACACGCCACAAAAAGCTTTAAAACATATCACTGCACTGCTGAATGGCAAGTATATTTTTTCTTTTTCCACTAATACAGGCCACAAAAGGCTTTAGAACATATAAACGCACCACTGACCTGCAAATATATTTTTTCTTTTTCTACTAATACATGCCACAAAAGGCTTTAGAATATATAACTGCACCGCTAACTGGCAAATATATATATTTTTTACCATTAATACACGACAAAAATGGCTTTAGAACCTATAACTGCACCAATGACCGGCAAATATATATTTTCTTTTCCCACTGATACACACCACAAAAGGCTTTAGAACATATAACTGCACCACTGAACGGCAAATATATTTTACTTTTGCAACTAATACACCACAAAAAAAGGGCTGCAATTTTAGCACTTCACCACACAACGGCTAATAAGCCCTTTTTTCCCACTAATACAAGCCAAAAAATGATTTACAACATATAACTGCACCGCACAAGGGCAAATAAGACATTGAAATATTTCCTTGTAATAAACCCTGTTAATGCCTGTATCAAACAGCACTTGCACCCTAATAAGAACAGTTTGCTGGAATTACAGAGCTGTATAATGGCAATTTGGATCCCCAGTCAGTGCAGCAAGGTGTATAAGACATTGAAATATTTCCTTGTAATAAACCCTGTTAATGCCTGTATCAAACAGCACTTGCACCCTAATAAGAACAGTTTGCTGGAATTACAGAGCTGTATAATGGCAATTTGGATCCCCAGTCAGTGCAGCAAGGTGTAATAGGTTGTAACCTTCCCTACTGAACCCTGTTCAACATAAATGCTGTGGAATGATTCCTCCCTATGCTTTCCCTACACCTTGAATAATCTTTCCCTGCACTTCGTTTTTTTTTTAGCACCATGAAGTATTTTCTAACACTGTCCCTAGCGCCTGCTGATATCTCTCCCTGCACTAAGTACACTCGTAAATGGTAGAATCTAAGATGGCTGGCACTATTTATTGGGCTGTGACTTTACAAGGCTGGCTGGCTGCTGATTGGCTGCATGCATGACATTATGGGTGATCCCGCCTTCCCAGAGTTCCTTGCTCCTTGTCCTCACACGTGCAGCAGCCATTTTAGGAAAAAATTTGATTCGTTACCACGAAGCATGAGGAAATTCGGCTTCAGTGCGAATCGAATTTTTCATGAAATTCGTATTGAATTCCACTTTTTCAGCTTCCATTCGCTCATCTCTAATTATCACAGTGAGTAATATACACTGATCCATGACAACATTAAATCTATTGACAGGTAAAGTAAATAAACACTGATTACCTCCAATCAACCTGTCAATGGGGATGTTTATATTAGAAGCAAGTGAACAGTCAAAAGTTGTTGGAAGCTGAACAAATGGGCATGCTTAAAAAGCACCTGTCAGCAGAATCAAAGATATAAAACCTTGTATAGTGTCTTTTAGAGTAGATTTAATTAAAGGGGTATTCCCATCTCAGACAATGGGGGCATATCACTAGGCTATGACCCCATTGTCAGATAGGCGTGGGTCCCACCTCTGGTACACGCACTAATCTCATAAAGGCAGCTGAAAATGTCCTGGAGGGTGATTTCTGTTGGCCCCATAGAAATAAATGGGAGAGGTGGCTGAGCAGGCACAGTGCTTTTCCATTCATTTCTGTGGGGAGAGCACTTGGTGGTGCTTGGACTTGGGGAAACCTGGAGTCCTCCAGCCACCACTTTCCCCACTCCATTTTCAATAAAAGTGCAGGTCCCACCTCTATCAGATGATGGGGACATTTCCAAGACATATGCCCCCATTGTCTCAGATGGGAATAAAATAAAACCTACTTTGTGAAGAAAATTAGTCGCACTATTCTCAAGAAAAATACTTTCTTCATGCAAATGAGGGCTTCAGTGCAAGAGGGCTTGAGAGGCAAGGCAGATTCCCAATATGCACCTAAGCTTATCAGATTTCCAGTGCTAGCCATGCCATTTGGTGCAATAAAGCCTTCATTTGTATAAAGAATAAAAGTCTTTATTCTCAGGAACACCACCACCGATTTTCACAAGACAAGAATCATTTTAATCCATAGGATCAACTAAACCAGTATACTGTGTTTAATAGTGTTTAACCTGCTGACAGATCCTCTTTAACTGTCTGTTCTGCTCCCTAGGTCAGAGCATCTCCAGAACAGCAGGTCTTGCAAGGTGTGCAATGGTTAGTACCTAACAAGGAAGAAAAATTGCTCAACAAGCCACTGAGTTCAAGGTTCATTAATGAACGTCTAGTCCACAGAGGCCCCATAATACAACTATAGGTACATATAGAATCTGCACCTAACAATCTCACTACCAGATAATACTCGATAGGTCTGTAGAGGTCTGGTGGAGTCCATGGGGACTAAAAGGGGTTTTCCTATCTCAGACAATGGGGTATATTGCTAAAATATTCCTCCAATGTCCGATATGTGTGGGTCCCACCTGTGAAATCCGCACCTCAACTGAGAATGGAACCCTGAAAGTTGTGGAGGGTGCACTGTGCATGCACAGCCGCCCTCCATTCATTTATAGGCGGCTGCATAAAATAGACAAGGAAAAAAGTAGTGTCGGCACTCCTGTTCAACAGATGGAATTAGGTGCTCACCTCCGGGTTTACCCGCAAACCAATAAAGAGAAATGTATATCCAAAATGGAGGGGCACACAATCGGGTCCAAATGAGCAGAGCCGCAAATAGATAAATGGAAAAAACCTTTAGTTTAATATAATAGCACATAAAATGTCCACATAAAAAAATGTCTGCGACATTTTTATTGATTGATTTTTTTTATGTGACATTATATGTGCTATTATATTAAACTAAAGGTTTTTTCCATTTATCTATTTGCGGCTCTGCTCATTTGGACCCGATTGTGTGCCCCTCCATTTTGGATATAAAATAGACAAGCACTGGCTTGGCTATTTCCATCGGCCCCCATAGAAATGAATGTGAGCGATGGCCACGCAAGCATGGTGCGCTCCCGTTCATTACTATGGGGAAAGCGATTGGCGGTGGACGGGCCCTAGGAAGAACGGGGTCCTCTGGTCACCACCTTCCCTGCTCCGTTCTCAGTGCAGGTGCGGGTCCCAGGGGGGGAACAATCAGTCATTGGAGGCATATGTCCCCATTATCTCAGATGAGAATACCCCTTTAACTAATATTAGACAGGTGGTGTAATGTTTTGCATCATGATACAAACTGTTCCCTATAAACCTTTCATTATATAGTATATTAAATAAATACTGAATACTGTAGTGTTTAGATATTTGTCATTAGTCTATTCCTATCTAGCTGGTAATGAGAGTGAATTAACATATAGGTATTACGATCATGCACAATATTCCTCTTCCTCTGTGCCATGTGCTTGTGATTCATGATATCCACACTGCGCAGTAAGGCACTACGTGTGCTTTTGATTTACACCCACACAACTGTTTCAAGATTGGAAACTCAATGTAGTGACTCAGATATGGGTTATTAGAACTGGGGGCATTCTATTCATCTATTTGCCTGCTTGGCCTTATTATTCAGTTCACTTTTGCTTTGCACATGTCTGCCATTTGCCTGCATTTCAAAAGTGGGTTAACAAATCTGTCCGGCCTTTTAAAATATATACAAGTGCATTTCTAATAAGACTCATTTTGTAGGGTCTTCAACATGTTAGAGAAACAAGTAATAAAATGGCTTTCTCTGGTTGAGAATTCCATTAGTCTGATACTGCCTTGAAGACATTTAAAAGAAATGTGGACAGGGATGTGCAGGGATGTTGACACAGTTAAGGTTATTGAATTTAATGTAGAATTAAACATCAGATGTATTGAAAAGAAAAGAGCTTAAAACTCCCTCTGCTGCCGAAACACACAGTTTGACCCTTTATGTTTGAACTGTAACAAGTACCACAACTGCAGCTTTTCGGTCAGGTCACAATTCCCAATGGAGTGTTTGAAGGGCAAAAATCAAATAAAACACTCTGAAGTCTTTTATTGTGAAAAAGTTGGCAATGGACATTCTCAGAAGCAAAAGATTTACATTCTGAGCAAAGTCAAAAGATGAACTTTAATGGTGCTATTCTTAAAAGTTTTTGTCGTAAAGGGAAATAGACATCCAAACCTATAGGAGCGTCTTTCTAAAGATCCAACACGACTCAGCTGCAGCCATAGCAGCCACGTCTTCAGGATAGGATGTGCGTTTTTTTATTTTTTATTAAGCCTTTCAGTGCTGCTGGGGCTATAGTTTATTGCTTGGCAATATGCAGCAACTCCCCTCAGCACTGAAGGATTAAACAGATGTGATACATCTTTAATTGTCAAGTTGCTTTGAGTCCAAACCTTTTTCATTGCACTTACAGATAGTAATACAGTATGAATTTCATTAAAAATAAATGATTTTCATATTATGCTTTAGGACTCACAAACACAGCCATATATGTCATATTCTTTGGTTAAAAGAGTGTAAATCTTATTTTTTTTTATATTTTATTCAAATAAAGTACATTTGCTTAGTTGAGCAAACTAGGGGATAACTCAACTTGTACATTCAATATCCTACTGGGCCTCATTTATCAACACTGTCTATCAGAAATGCTGGCCATGTTACTCATTATAACCAATCACAGTAGAACGTTTATTTTTTCAGCTCATTTTAAGAAATGAAAGTCAATTTATGATTGGTTGTTTTTGGAACAAAGGCAGCTTTTCTTTTAGACCATTTGGATGAGTGAGGCTTACTTTATTCTCTTTACCTAAACAACCGATTAGGAATTTGGAATAGCTGTCTGTCATATCCATTACTGAACAAAGCAAAACTAAATGAAACACTGTGAAACCTCTTAGAGACAACCAACTAAAATCCAAAATTCTAGAAAATATATTCTACTAGGGAGTGGTATTCTCAAAGAAGTTGACCAATACACATAATACGTAGTGGAACTGAAAATCTGTCACAGGAAATCTCATCTGAACAAAGGGATCAGTCTTCTCAAAGAATCTTGATGTAGCTGAGCTAAAATTGACTCTGATAACTCTGATAACACATGTCACAGTGCTATTTCTTGCCATCTTGTGGCAAAGCCATTGAAATACATTGAAATAATTAGTTAACCTTTTTGTACCATTTTTTACTTAAAGCGTTAACCATCAACTTTAGCTCAGCTGCATCTGTAACTGTATGTAGGGGACTGACTTCCCATACCTCAACCTACATTTAACAATAACAATGACCTAACAATGGAAGTCTGTTAGGTCCAGTAAGAGGCAGGGTCTAATAAACAGCCTGTCATTCAAATACTCATACGTAGTGCCGTGTATTATGTAAGAGATCATAAGGATCATATGTGGGACTAATAAAGCAAAATAAAATTGTACATTAAAGTTATTATAGTATTTAACCCACATGGTAAACACCATAAAATAAAATATTGCAGAACTGATGTTTCTTGTTCATGCTGCCGCACAAAGAGAATAAGAACATGTGATCCAAAGGTCAAACATACTACAAAATGGTACCAATAAAATTACAGCTTGTCCCACAAACAATCATACCTCACACAATTATACAGCTATCATAAATATGTTGAAGAAAGTTATAGTCATTCATTTAAAGTGGCTGGCCCATCTAGCACATTGGTGATATATCACCAATGTCAGATAGATGTAAATCCCACCTCTGCGACACAGACTTATCTCTAGAATGGGGTCCCTATCTCTAGAACAGGGGCCCCAAAGTGAATAAGGGTGTACCGTGCAAGTGCAGCCACCCTCCATTCACTTCTATGGGCGTGCTGGCGCTCGGCTGAACCCCTATAGAGGTGAATGGAGAGGTGGCTGCGCTCTCCTTCATTTTGTGGGGCCAATTCTAAAAATAGGTAAGGGTCCTAGATGTAGGACCTGCATCTGACATTGGTGCCACATCCTAGCGCTGCCATCAATGTGTGAGATAGGCCAACCCCTATAATACTACCAGCAATACCACATACTGTAACTAGAAAATGTTTATACAATGATTCTGAATATAAAATATTCTCCTTATCACAGATTGATGTTTTTAAAAAAATCTTTGAGCAGTTAGAGCAGTGGACTCCAACCTGTGACTGTTGGTTGTTTCAGAACTACAACTCTCAGGGCAACTACCATGAGCTACAAGGATATACTCCTAGTTGTAACTTTGTAATAGCTGGAGCATCACAGGTTGGGGATCTTTTACTTTGCCACATAAAGACAGACATATTGTGCCCATGTTTAGCCTATATGTCAGATGTGACACCTAGAAACCTGCAATTCTTCTGAACCCAACATATAGAACCAGAGATCCATTTGATGAGCTTGATTTAGTAGATGGTTTGGATGTCACACCCAAAATATAGACAATTAATACACCTGTCTGAATAAGACCTGTCCTACCAGCATATATGCTTTTTGATGGAAAATACTAAATCAAATAAAAGAAAACAACATACACGTATGGTTTCCTTTATCCTCTCCATCAGATACATAAGCATGGGAGACCAAATACTGTCACTTTAAAGCGAAGATCCTTATTTTCAGTCATTTTAAGGACATATTAGTGAACTGCATGGCAGTTCCCAAACTTAAGTGAGTAACTGAATCACTGAATTTAAGAGCAAAAACAATTTACTCTGCCCTGCAGATCTATCAACCTGTGGATGGTCAATGCATTTCCGACATCTCTGAAAGCAACACATGTAAGTAAGGTATCTGACTAATGTCCAAATCTCTTTTCCTGACCAGGAAGTCAATGCAAAGGGGTAATGAAGGGTTTCTAGTAAGCAACTGCTGGTTGATTACAGATGCTCTCTTGACCCTGGCTACTGATTAAACCTTGGCAGCCCAACAAAGCAGTAATCAGGCTAAGTACAAAATTAGAATAGTTATTTAAAAATATATATAATACTTTAAATCTTATAAATATTCCATATAAAAAAAAACAATCTGGAAATGTGGTTAAGTGACTGATCTATCCAATTTAATAAAATTCTTTTTGTTGAGTGCTGAAAAGTGAGTAAATATAATCTATTTATATAGTCTGAGTGATGTCTCCACCTAAAAAATAACTTTGTTATGTCAGAATTTATATATGCAGATATCTCCTATTTGTATACAGAGCCGATCTGAGAATTCTATTGTCTGAATGACTAAAATGGGGACTGATGTGCAATTAATTGAATTCAGGTTCCAGAAGGTCCATCATTCTCATTAATGGAAAATAGAAGGTTTATGATTTCACAAGAATCATAATTGCTTTTTGTAATTGCACATAAAATAGTGCTGTAACAAATAAATAATCAGATAACAGTTCACTGTTTATTAAACTCAATTTCCACCAGGATTGTAACTGTTCGGCTTTATTACTATTTATATTCCTATATTGCTTTCTTGCAAACCAGGCAACATAGGTTCCATTTTAACACAGATGTAATTGTTTCATAAGTTCTCTTCAAATCAAATCACTGAGGCCTTATTCTTGCAAAGTGATACATATTCATCTGGCAGCTTTGGAGCATATTAATATGTCTAGAGAGCTGTGAATATCTGTGGTGAAATAAAACAAACACATAAAGAATCTAAACAGTCCAAAAGAATTACAGTAACTCGTCAGATCTAGAACAAATTAACCCACCAACCTCTAACTGATAGTGGCCAGTGGGGTTTTTGTGGCACTTTTGCTAATTTGTGCTATTGATTGTGTATAAATGTAATGAATTAATTATAGATGTTTGGGTTAAGCAATCCAGCATGCAGTTTTATCTATATGCAGATCTTCTAGTCCGACATCAGCAGAAAGGCAACACCCCTAAAGAAGCTTTAAAGAGTAACCATCCTGTAACTATTCCAAAAATATCTGATAGGAAACGTGAAGAGGAATTTTTTTTTTCTGTTGCTTAGATAGCACTAACATATTCCACAGTGCTGTACACAGATTATAAGCGCTCACATCAATTGCTCGCTGTCTAATTTTCCTATGTAGGACAGATACTATGGTCAATTTCACTAGAAGTACTGTAAGTAAAACTCTATAGTAATAGGATTTCCTAGGGAAACCCACTGAACATACAAACTCTATACAGAATGCATTTATTCTATTTGATGCTACAAGGTAACAATTCTAACTACTCAAGAAGATAGTTATATGATGCCAGATAATCAGACTGTGCTTTACCTAAAGTGAAGATGTGAATGCCAGCAGTTCAGAAGATCACATTTATTATGTACTATACATAAAATAGTGGTGAGTGAAGTTATGAAAAATTTGATTCGGCTGCTTCGCAGAATATCACAAAGAAATTAGATTTGTGACAAATTACTTTGTCACGCAGCGCATTCCTTTGTATGTAGCGGGCACGATAATGGGAACAACCGTGCCACCCTCCATCGTTGAACCCCTCAGATGCTGTGTTTATTGTTGATCATGGAATCTGAAGCTAAAATGGATGAGATGAGTATGTATTTATTTTTGTTACCGACATTTCAGGAAAAATAGATTCATTACCACGAAGCTCGAGGAAATTCGTCAAATCAAATTTTTCCTGAAGTTCAAATTGAAGTCAATTTGTTTGGCTTCGCTCAACACTAATTCATAAGACATACAAGTACATAGTAGAAAACTATACACACAAATGTATAAAATAATTTTCCCATTCTATTTATTAGATACACACAAAGCACACACCATATGAAAACATTGAGAACATGAGGCTCACTTAAAGAAAAAATTCTTCTGGTTTTCTGTTAGAGAAATTACCACTGTATGACACTGAATGATATAGAAGGATTGGGGTTCTCTGATTGCTGCAGTCATACAGAGGCATATTAATTCATAAAAATAGAGTCAATTAATAGTGTTTGTATTTCATCTTTCTATACATATCTATATAATATGTTATGCAAAGAAGACAAGACCGCAGCACATTACATTCCTAAATATAGCTCTTTCTATTCTGAAGAATAAAAAAAAATATCCAGTATTAGGCCAGGAAATTTTACAGTAATAAAACAGCGAAATAAAAGACTTGTCTTTCTTATGCTTAAGTAACAGTCATCTATTCTACATTGATTGTGCTGCTCATTACTGAAGGTATACATTTATCTGTTTATTGCTGCTCTGGGCCAATTAAAACAAGTCTATCAGTCATTTAGCAAATTCCCATTAGGACATCCAGTAGAGAATGCTGATAAGTTATAGCAGTAAAGCATTACAGATTATTAACAAGAAGACACCATACTGTGTGTTGTTTCATATACATAGCCTGCACAGGCAGTCACATGGTGTGAATGGGCTCAGTTGTGGGTACTTTTCCACCCCATAGATCCACAGACCTAGAAAATTGTTTACCATTAAGGGATGCAAACCAAAGATGAATCAGTCACATGACAGGCACTAATTGCCAGTTCCCATTAGGTTCATTGAGTTTTCACTATGGTGCCCGTCATTTTACCAGAGAAAATACCACAGAATTTTATAGGATATTTTTGACTGAATTTGCAATGAATGCCCTTTAGAGAATATATGAGCCTTCGGAAAAATCTGAATCTAGATGTAATTTTGAATAATAATAATGCAAATTGGTTGTACTTCCCTACTTCATAATATCAAGTTATATGCTTTAATATCTTCAGTGAATTTTTCGTGGAATACCTTTGCTTCTGTGATTTCCAAATTGTAGGTATAGATCAAACATCACTACATCAGAATAAAGTTTTCAATGGGGATTACGGAATATCTTAACATTCCAATTAAAGCATTCTGCTGGAGTAATTTCAGTTCCAATAATGTAATACATAGATTTAAATCAAAATATCACCTATGGCTTGCTCTTGAGGACTGACCCTTTAGCGCTATGAAGCAAAGTATATAGAGGTTCTCAAAGATCTTATCCAAACTATAAATTGTTCTCTTCTTTTTTACAATATATGCTTTGCATGTATTAATAAAGGGTATGTGCCTTTTAAATTATGCTTTTTAATTGTTTCTTCTATGTGTCTAGTAGAAGCTATTTACAATATATTTCCATAAGGATGTCTCCATTCTTTTCCTCTAAACCCACTATTGATCTGCCATTAAACTTCCATGTCACAAAGCTGCGTCAAAAATGATTTACATACCAATGACATATTGCAACATGGATCATATTTGGCAACATCATTACAGCAAAACCCTAGAGATGATAACATATAATTTGTGGAATCTAGTAACATTTCACTACTTAATTGTAAAACTAAGGCATTTTTACAGCATTTGTTGACAAAGCTCAAAAGCAATTGATTATATTTTATAATTTATAGCATTATTTTTCAGGACTGTATATCTCAAGGAACACGGCTGCTTGCCTCACTTGGGAGCATGTGAAAAGTTAATAGTATCCCAAAGGCATCTTTCCATGGTCTAAAATAATTCAGAATACGTCAAACATGCCACAACTAGAACACAAATAATCCTAATTTCACTTTTCAATGTGATATGAAACTATTCTATAAATTTATGAATTCTACATAGAAATGTGCACACTGCGCATTGTAGATATGGAGACTATTGTGAGGAACGGCAGTATTTTCCCATTAATCATAGATTTTGGTATAAAACTATACAAAGATTGATTATTTTGATTATTATTACTTCTCTTATGTTTCTTAAAAGAACTGTAACAGTATGGAGTAAGTGCAGATGCTGATTTAGTATGACTACAATGGAAGGAAATAAACCAAGAATAATTATTGCATTTTTTCCGAGTGCTTTTAAATCACAGTGGCTTGTCCACTAGAGTGCATTGGTGGTTAATGAATACAGCTCTGCTGCACTTGGGGAGAGACTGGCTCACCACTTGGACAAAGCAATTAGAATAAGAAACTTCCCCCTTTGACACAAACTTTGGTTTATGGTTTTACTTATCTAAACAAAAATAATTTGAATATCACACATCTCTGTGGGTTAAAGGGGTTGTGTATGATTAGAAAACCATGACAGCTTTCTTTTAGAAACAGCACCACACCTTTCCATATGTTAGTGCTATGGCAGCTCTGCCTTATTTACTTGAATGGAGCTAAACTGCAATAGAAGCAACCTGTGGACAGGTGTGATGTTCAAAATGATCCTAAGAGTAGTGAGCATGCAATTTCATAAACATACTCAAAATAAACCCTCATATTACGTCAGCGGTGCCTTGTAGGCAATTTGTTCCTGTAGGGTGGATTCACACACAGCGTGATTTTTTTATACGACAGATCAGATTCAGCAGGGATCCACTTCTGGCTTTGGTTAAAAAAAAAAAAGACCTGCCACACAGTTTTATTTGTGAGATTCTTTGGGCTTGTATAAAACACGATGAAATACATGCCTTTGCATTTTTTTGAGCTTTTTTTTAGATGTGTTTTTTTCCATAAGGCAAAATACCTGGGGAATAAAATCATATCTAGAACATGCCGAGATTTGAAAAAAAAAAACATAGGGGCATATTTATTAAGATCAGCATTTTAGACGCTGGTCTTAATAAAGCCACATAACTGGCGGAGATACTGCTGAAGTTCTGAAGAGACACCGGCCTCTCTCCATAACTTAAGCGAATCCTTCGCCAGTTTTTCCGAGCTGTCTTTCATTTAGACCATTTTCTTTGCCTAAAACAGATGTAAAAAATGATGAATAAGATGGGCCTTCCGATATGTCAGATTAGTAAATGTGAGTTAATTTAAAATTTCATTTTTCGAAAACCTCTGATACTTTCGAATTTTGTGTGATTTAATTCGGAAAAATCAAGCGGAAGTGACAGATGAAGAGAGATTTTCCAAGCATTCAGAGCAATTTTGATTTAGGTCAAATTAATTTAGTTCAAAATCAATTTGGATCTCTATGATGGACCCAAAAGAGTGCCAAAAGTCAGATAAAACACCACTAAAAAGACAGTGGAGATAGTTTACTAACACCTTTATGCCATTTTTGTTATGTGGGTATTTTTATGCCATCCCCACCACTTGGAAGTGGCAGGGCAGTGAAGGGTGCCAGAACATCAGCCTCTGCATAGCCTGGAAACGTTAATACTCCAGGCACACGGACTGCCATAGATGCACTTAATTTATGGCAAGGTGCACATCTCATCATTCATTAGGAGCATCTTCCAGCAGCTCAGGGGGAAATCAAACACCTATGTAAAACCTTTGCAAATGACCCCCAGTGGTTGTATCAGCAACCTCTGCATTGCACGCAGGCTGAGCCCATTTATGAGATGAAGTCTGGGTGCTGAATGTGAGCATCACTGATACATAACAAGCCTGGAATATTTGTATTTCTCCAACATCCATCCATCCTTCTTCTTTTAAAATATTTGTACAATTACATCAAATACTATTACATACTAAATATGCTAATGATCAGTCCACAATGTAGATTAAGTATCTTGAGAAGACTGCTCATCGAAGTTCACCCTTCTTCTTAAAAGATGCACTATGTAAACTATTGCGGTGCATTGTCTAACATATACACCCAGTAAGAAACAGCAAACAAGCAGAGTAGTATGACAGTACAGACACTGCAGAAACTAGGCAGCCAATAAAGTGACTACAAAGAAAAGAATGGGAAACTTGTTGCTAAGCAACTAGGACACACAACAATTTCTCACAATCCGGAGACAGGTGTCATGACGAGAATTAGTGCAGATGAGGTGCGAGGATGGAAGACAGGTTCTGCTTACCTACAGTACAGAAGGATTTTTTTAAACATACCATTTGCTGCATAATTGCAGTCCTGCATGTGACATTTTGCTATTGGTTTTGCGACTATAACCAAGGCTGCCTGTGCCAGGCATTGAGAGCGGATGTGCCCTGTATTAGCTTTTGTCATTCTAGTTTACAGATACACAGAACAGCTTCACGCAAAGGAGATACATAATGAAAAAAGATTAGGAAACTGTGATTTCCATTAAATCTACAACATTTGTTAAAGCAAATTAATGCACAAAGTGCTATGTGTTATAGATACCAAGGGAGATGATTTATACATGTGTTGTTCCAGATTATATCATAACATCAAATTAAATTAGCATCACAAAAAGGATTCAAATAATGTGGTGCAAATCCTATTCAATGTCTTTGATAATACAGTAATAACACAACAATCTGGATTTTATCATATAACTCCTGAAGAGCTTCTTTTGACATCTTTAAATCTTGCAAATCTTGTGGCTGTGGTTCTACTAGGTCCAGTGAGATCGGCACTAGTTGAAAATTAAATCAAGCACAGCAGGCACCCATGTCATCCTTCTCATCCCCAGTATAAGCTCTCATGCACACGACCGTATGTTTGGTCCGCGTCCGGGCCGCATATTTTGCAGCGCGGGCGCAGACTTATTCACTTCAATGGGGCCGTTGCTCCGTTCCGTGGCCCCACAAAAAAAAATAGAGCATGTCCTATTCTTGTCTGTTTTGCGGATAAGAATAGGCATTTCTACAATGGGCCACCCGTTCCGTTCTGCAAATTGCTGAAGGCACACGGAGCGGCTTACCGTGTTTTGCGGGTCTGCAGTTTGCGGATTCGCAAAACACACATGGTCGTGTTCATTTAGCTTAAGTAACACATACCTAGAACACCCTGCTCAACGATTGGTCTGTTCACAGGGCACTAAATGACATGTCCAATGGAAACCAAGAAGCTCAAGAAACTGCATCTAACACTTTATTGGCATTTCATCACAGCATGTGAATGGGGTTGCAGATCATGGTCACCCTATGGAAACCTAGTGATAGAGGGAATCTGTTGCCAGCAACCTCCCTATCAAGCATTCTAGTCCCGAATTATGACATTTTTCTTATATGCAAATTAGGTATTTGGTGCAATGAAGGCTTCACCATTGCTACGGTTGCACAAAAGCTCTGCTACTTTCTGTGGCCAGCCCCTCCCTTGTTTGCTTAGCCGCTGCCTTGCGCTGTCAATCAAGGCAGCGATCAAGGGGCTGGCCACAGAAAGGAGCAGATCTTTGGAGAAACAAAAGCAAAGCTAATGCCCTAAAGGCCAAATTTTCATATTAGGAAAAAACATGGGAACAGTGCCTGGGATAAACAAAAGAAAAATTGTGTTTTATTAAGCTGAACCACAGCTATGTGGTATGTAATCTTGTTTTATTATGGAGAACTGCAAATTTCTGCATATTGTGGAACATCCATGATGGAAGAAGACAAAAATAAAAAGGTTACTTTCTCTTCAGAAACAATAATACTCAAGGCAGTGTGAGCATGTAAAGTATACAAGGACTTCTGCTATGTACTCTATAATTTATTTATTACCACATTTTGCTGGCATTATGTCTATATCTCCCTTAACTGTTCATTTTTCACAGACAGATTTTGTTTTGATTATTATTGTCTTCATACTTGATTGTGTTTATATTCATTTACATTTTTGCTCGGAGACTTGTTTGTTTACTCGTGTATCACTTACACCTTATTTTGCCTTTTCTTTTGGTTTAATTACATTTGTCTGACTTTGTTTGTCCTTTTATATATTGTATGTATAAATGCTCTTTTCATGTAGTCTACTTTTCAAAGAGGAATATGTCATTAGAAAATGACCTACTGTTTAAATTAAATTTATAGGTTCAACAGGTTCATTTGGTGGTTATTTTTAACTTTTCATGTAAAAAAATCCTAAAATTCTGCAGTTTTCTCACTGGCCATTATGCCTAATTATAAGTGCTAATAAGTGTCATCAATCATCTCATTACCATCACAGTCAGGATTACAATGAAAGATAATAGATAGATAGATAGATAGATAGATAGATCGATCTTGGGTTATCTATCTATCTATCTATCTATCTATCTATCTGTCACAATAGGCAATGGTCACAGCTTATCTACTACTTTATTGGACCACAATCCCTGCATAAGTCGTAGAGCATGTCTAGAAAACTCTCCTATAGAAGAAACTCTCCTATATTGAAAACAATTTTTTTCTCTTCTCCATAACTTTTTTGCATTGTATGGAGCTGTGTGAGGGCTCATGTGTGAGTGATCTAAACTTTTCATTGATACCATTTTAAGGTGAGTATGACTTTTTGATCACTTTTTATTTAATTTTTTGTGGGAGGTGAAGCAACCAAAATCGGCAAATCAGCCATTTTGACTTTTTTACATTTCATCATATTTTTATTTACATTTTGAGGAAAGCATAGTGATCTTTATGATGATCATCCTCATCTTTTGTTGGCTTTATTTCCTAGAAAAGTCAGCAAGATGCAGAGAGAGAAGTAGCTGGATGTTCCTTATGACATATTCTTATCGATATGAGATGATGTGGAAAAGGAGGAAAAGCAGATGACAAAAGAAGGGCTTCCACCTATAAGGCAGGAGAGCGCTGGGGTTTGAGAAGTGGGTATACCAGCATATTGTTTCCCCCTTAACCAGTCAAAACCTATACCATCAACATCCCCTATTTAAAGGTGCATTAAATGTGCCACGTGACCATTAAAAATGAAGACAGACTATACAGTCCAGTCTTTATTATTAAATAAAAGGCATCTGCGGGCTAACTGTCTGTGTGGTTCTTTACTACAACATGGCCGTAATGCACCTGAAGCACCGCCACTCAATGTAGCCATTCCCTAAGGCAGAGTGGTCTAGGTATACCTGATTTATAGTGATTCAAGATAAATTAAATCATAATGAATCAAATTTCTTGGCAAACTTTAGCGAAGCTGTCAAATCTAATTTTTCAAAACTTTGCTCATTTCTAGTCACAACATCAAACCAGCCTGAGATCAGATGAGCTATAAGTATTACATTTGAGGGTTAGTGGTGTAGTGCACACTGCCCCCATCAAGATGATCACTCAACCATCCATGAGGGCAAAAATAGGGCCATACTGAGTGGAATTAGGAAGATAATAGAACCCGAGGCCTTAAAATGAGGATATGGTTTATTACATTATATCTGTTTATGTTTGTCTTCTTGTGTTGCTGTGAATCATTCCAGAAAATTAATGAATTTTTACCCTTACCAACAAAGCTTATGTTTTAGTGATAGATGTATAATTGTGTACCCTAATTTCTGTTGGTAAGTACATAATGTTTCACATAGCAGAATATATTAATGTCACATATTTTCTTGTTTTGCTGATTTAGGTTAGCCAATTACATTCTAGTGGCACTGTAGCTCCTTGTAACTTTGAGAAAGTCACGATGTATGAAAATTTTACAGTGTGTTCTTGTACACAGTAGCAGAATACAGATGCCTGCTGTATGCTGACTGCAATTATAATGTCTAGAGAATGTCTAAGTCTGAGAAAAGAATATACAGTGGTCTCACAAGTTACAATGGCATTTAACCCATTCCTGATCTGTGATGTACTATAACATCACAGAGTACTGATACTTAACACTATTTGTTGTAATAGTATGTCACAGTGATTATGCAGGTTCAGGAGCTGGCTCACACCATCATTTGCAGGTGCCGCTATATTATATAGAAGGCACCTGTTCTCACTACTGGAAACAAAGATAACTCAGAGTGTGGTAGTTCAATCTCTCAGATGTTAAAGTAAACAGTGTCCACAGCATTTAAGTAATTATATGGGGGGGTCGACGACACTCCCTTTGTCCTATCATCAGCACCCTGCACAAATGCAATTACAGGGTGCTGAATATTTGGCAAACATTCTGTCTAATATAATATATCTTCTGGTAAGATATATTAGCCTGCCTGTCAAAATAACTGTGCACTGTAATACAGGACTATTAGAGTGCATTGTGCAAGTGATCAAAAGATTTCATATTCATGTCCCCTAACTGGATTAAAATAAGCTAAAGTTTTTAAAGAGTCACTGTACTTTCACACAATTTCATTTAATGTAATAGAGAATGGTGTAAGTGTCAAATTTCTAAATCACTTCATTTAAAAATATGCTCATCCACCTGAAAAAAAGCTGCAAAGTCAATGCCACTAGGGGTCTCACTCCCAACTAACTTGTAGTTCACTGCCTGCTGTCAGACAAGATCCATCCCCGGTAATAGAGACTTAGAAGACGCAATATGGCTGAGATGAAGTGGGGACCTGTCAGAGCTAGCTGAGATCCTGAGCCTGATAAAACAACTGCTTCTACACAGCTTATGAACATCACAGGAGCCTCCTATATTTCTGCAATTGTGATTTACCCCTCATTATCTGTTCTGTGAGCTCCAGAGCTTTAACCAGCTCAGGACCGCCTAACGCACAGATGCGTCCGGCCGGCAGTCCTGTTGCTCTGGCTGGACGCATCCGTGCGTCATCTAGCGAGACGCGAGATTTCCTGTGAACACAAGCGCGTTCACAGTGGCGCGCGTCTCAGCAGTTAGACTGCAGCCTGCAGGGAGATGATCCATCGCTGGCAGGCTGTAGATGCGAAATAAATCGCATCAAACTGGTATATCAGACGCTGTTTTGTTAACAGCGTCTGATATACCTGCTACCTGGTCCTCTGGTGGTACCATTTGCTGGGATTGACCACCAGAGGACCAGGTAGCTATGTAAAGTTGCACCAAGCACCACACTACACTACCCCACCCGTCACTTATTAACCCCTTGTTAACCCCTTGATCACCCCCCTGTCATTGATCACACCCCTGTAAGGCTCCATTCAGATGTCCATATGTGTTTTGTGGATCCGTGGATCCAACGGATCTGCGGATCTGATCCACAGGATCCGGGGATCCGCAGATCCGCAAAATACGGACACCGTCAATGTGCTTTCCGCATTTTGCAGATCCGCACATTGCCAGAACTATATAGAAAATGCCTTTTCTTGTCCGCAATTGCGGACAAGAATAGGACATGTTCTATATTTTTGCAGAACGGAAGTGCAGACCCGGAAGTGCTGACCCGGAAGTGCGGATCCGAGCGGGACAAAGTCTGTCCCCATAGAAATGAATGGGTCCGCAATTCCATTCCGCAAACAGAATTGCGGACGTGTGAATGGGGAATAAGTGTCCCTTATTACCGCCAGTTAGTTAGCTACTTGTTAGGTAGTTAGCGCCCAGCCCACCGCACCGCAGTCACTGATTTTGGCAGAGATTTTTTTATCCACAATGATCGATGCGAATGAAAAAATCTGAGCCGTTCATTTTTTTTTTTCAGCCCAGAGGCTGAACGAAAAAAAAAAAATCTCATTACCCGTATGCTCAATATAAGGAGAATCGCATAAACTGCTAATGCTGGCCATACGTGTAATGATTGCGGAGACCCTCAAATGCCAGGGCAGTACAAAAACCTCACATGTGACCCCATTTTAGAAAGAAGACACCCCAAGGTATTCCGTGAGGGATATGGTGAGTTCATGTAAAATTTTATTTTTTGTCACAAGTTAGTGGAATATGAGACTTTGTAAAAAATTAAATAAAAAAAATATAAATTTCCGCTAACTTGTGCCCAAAATTTTTTTTTACTGTGAACTTGCCATGCCACTCACGGAATACCTTGGGGTGTCTTCTTTCCAAAATAGGGTCACATGTGGGGTATTTATACTGCCCTGGCATTTTAGGGTTCCTAAAGCGTGAGAATCCAAATGTGTAAAAATGCCCTGTGAAATCCTAAAGGTATTTATTGGAATTAGGGCCCCTTTGCGCATTTTGGCTACAAAAAGTGTCACTCATGTGGTATAGCTGTACTCAGGAGAAGTAGGGCAATGAGTTTTGGGGTGTATTTTTATATATACCCATACTTTGTGTGAGAAAGATAGCTGTAAACGACAACTTTTAAAAAAAAAAATGTATACAAAGTTGTCAATTTACAGAGATATTTCTCTCACCCAACATGGGTATATGTAAAAGTACACCCCAAAACACATTGCCCTACTTCTCCTAAGTACGACACATGAGTGACACTTTTTGCAGCCTGGGTGCGCAAAGGGGCCCAAATTCAAACGAGTACCTTTAGGTTTTACATGGCTGCTCACAATTTAGCCCCACCCAAAATGCCAGAACAGTACAAATACCCCACAAATGACCCCATTTTGGAAAGAAGACACCCCAAGGTATTCGCTGAGGGGCATAGTGAGTCCATGAAAAATTTTACTTTTTGTCAAAAGTTAGCGGAAAAGGAGACTTTGTGAGAAAAAACAATAAAAAAATCAATTTCCGCTAACTTGTGCCAAAAAAAAATTCTTCTATGAACTCTCCATGCCCCTCACGGAATACCTTGGGGTGTCTTCCTTCAAAAATGGGGTGACATGTGGGGTATTTATACTGCCCTGGCATTTTAGGGGCCCTAAAGCGTGAGAAGAAAAATGCATAAAAATGCCCTCCTAAAAGGTACTCATTGGGATTTGGGCCCTTTTGCGCATCTTGGCTGCAAAAAAGTGGCACACATGTGGTATCGCCGTACTCAGGAGAAGTAGGGCAATGTGTTTTTGCGTGAATTTTTACATATACCCATGTTGAGTGAGAGAAATATCTCTGTAAATTGACAACTTTGTATAAAAAAATTTAAAAAGTTGTCGTTTACAGCAATATTTCTCACACAAAGTATGGGTATATATAAAAATACACCCCAAAACTCATTGCTCTACTTCTCCTAAGTATGGCGATACCACATGAGTGACACTTTTTTGCAGCCAAGATGTGCAAAGGGGCCCTAAAACCAATGAGCACATTTCAGGATTTCACAGGGCATTTTTACGCATTTGGATTCTCACGCTTTAGGGCCCCTAAAATGCCAGGGCAGTATAAATACCCCACAAGTGACCCCATTTTGGAAAGAATACACCCCAATGTATTCTGTGAGGGGCATGTCGAGTTCACAGAAATTTTAATTTTTTTTGGCACAAGTTAGTGAAAATTGATATTTTTTTTTATTTTTTACAAAGTCTCATATTCCACTAACTTGTGGCAAAAAATAAAATTTTACATGAACTCACCATACCCCTCTCGGAATACCTTGGGGTGTCTTCTTTCTAAAATGGGGTCACTTGCGGGGTATTTATACTGCCCTGGCATTTTAGGGGCCCCTAAAGCATGAGAAGAAGTCTGGAATCTAAATGCATAAAAATGCCCTGTGAAATCCTAAAGGTACTCATTGGAATTTGTGCTCCTCAGGCTGCAAAAAAGTGTCACTCATGTGGTATCGCCGTACTCAGGAGAAGTAGGGCAATGTGTTTTGGGGTGTATTTTTACATATACCCATGCTGGGTGTGAGAAATATCTCTGTAAATGACAACTTTTAAAAATTTTATACAAAGTTGTCAGTTTACAGAGATATTTCTCTCACTCAACATGGGTATATGTAAA
The DNA here is from genome assembly GCA_033119425.1 of Bufotes viridis. Classification (NCBI taxonomy): domain Eukaryota; kingdom Metazoa; phylum Chordata; class Amphibia; order Anura; family Bufonidae; genus Bufotes; species Bufotes viridis. The sequence continues at coordinate 208,767,002 of CM065590.1, read as the reverse complement.
ATACACCCCTAAAACACATTGCCCTACTTCTCCTGAGTACGGCGATACCACATGAGTGACACTTTTTGCAGCCTGAGTGCATAAAGGGTCCAAATTCCAACGAGTACCTTTAGGTTTTACAAGGTTGCTCACATTTAGCTCCCGCCCAAAATGCCAAAACAGTAAATACACCCCACAAATGACCCCATTTCGGAAAGTAGACACCCCAAGGTATTCACTGACGGGCATAGTGAGTCCGTGGGAGATTTCATTTTTTTTTCCAGAAGTTAGCAGAAATGGAAACTTTATTATTTTTTTTTTCCTCAGAAAGTGTCATTTTCCGCTAACTTGCCAAAAAAAATGAAATGATACATGAACTCACTATGCCCCTCCGTGAATACTTTGGGGTGTTTTCTTTCTAAAATGGTGTCATTTGGGGGGTATTTATACTATCCTGGCATTCTAGCACCTGAAGAAACATGACAGGTGCTCAGAAAGTCACAGCTGCTTCAAAATACGGAAATTCACTTTTTTGCACCATAGTTTGTAAACGCTATAACTTTTACCCAAACCAATAAATATACACTTATTGGATTTTTTTTTATCAAAGACATGTAGAACAATAAATTTAGAGAAAATTTTATATAGAAATGTAGGTTTTTAAAAAAAAAATTACAACAGAAAGTGAAAAATGTCATTTTTTTGATTAATAGCAAAAAAAGTAAAAATGTCAGCAGCAATGAAATACCACCAAATGAAAACTCTATTAGTGAGAAGAAAAGGAGGTAAAATTAATTTGGATGGTAAGTTGCATGATGGAGCAATAAATGGTGAAAGTAGTGTAGTGCAGAATTGTAAAAAGTGGCCTGGTCATTAAGGGTGTTTAAGCTAGGGGGGCTGAGGTGGTTAAAAAAAACATAGTAGGAAGTAAGGGAAAGGATGCCAGAGTAGTACAGTGCTATGAGAAGGGAGAGGCCCCCAGCTTCTGAGAGAAATTCATCTAGCTGTGCAAATGAAATAGGGAATAATATGGCCAGAAAAAAAAAAAATTAGGGAAGCTTAAGGAAGTAATAATTGCACAAAGAAGCACAAAAATATTACAAATTTAAAAAAAAAACTTTTTTTTAATTTTTTTATCATCTTGCCTCCCCCAAAAATTAAATAAAAACTGATCAAAATTTCCCATGTATCCTAAAATGGTATTAATAAAAACTATAGCTAGTCCTGAAAAAAATGACAGCTCCAACAGAAGAAAAATAAAAATGTGTCAGAATATGGGAATATGAGAATACAAAGCAATCTCTGGTAAATTGTATAAATTGTGCAGGATTCTGAAGCTGCAGTTTTCATGTATAAGGACATATTTTATCTATATTAGCTATCTACTTTTTTATGCTAATTTTTTATTATTTTGGGGGCCTCAGAACAAACTACTAGCTTTCCATAGAGTTATGACCTCAAATTACAATAGTTCCAACTTACAGTACAGTACAAGAGCAGTACATACAAGAGCTTCATATGAACTAAAGAAGCATGTAAAGAAAAATGTGCCTTATGGGTACAATGACCATTAATCATCTGCTTTAACCTTACATAATTATTGGAATATAATATACATTTCCATCTTAATTTGAATGCAGACACAGAGTGAGATTATTCGCATATATTGGTTATTCTGTGCTTTTTGTCTCATTTCCATTGCATTGTTTAAGGGGGTGTAGTTGCTATTTGTGATATTTCCCTTCTAACAGAATGTTGCCTGGCAACAAGCATCAAGTTAAAACACAAATTAACACTGAATATTTTGAATGTAGAAATTATTTTGTATCTGAAACATTCATACAGAAAGGAGATCTGTGGAATGCTAAATAATAGCTATACAGTAGTCATATGTAAAATAGCTGCAGGCAATCAGATGCAAAATCATCAAATACTTGTAAATTCCATTTACAAAAACTAATCACATACATTGATTCCTTTCGCACTATTTGTGCACGAATGCTGTAATTTAATCACCTTTCAAGGTCTGGCACTGAAGCTTACTGTATGCTTTTTGGTTGGATTGAAGGCTCTCTATGGTCTTGTAAATGTATTGCAATCTTTTTATATTGAAGGTGACTAAAAAAAAGGCAGATGTGGCAATTGATCTCACATACTATTCAGAGCATCAGATGCTATGGGTCTCTAAAGGAAACTAATATTAAAATAATATTTACCGAACCAGAAGTTCAATTTTTGAGCCAATAACTTTAGTTTCTATAGAAATAAATAATTTGCATAGTTTGTTGATTTACTTCTGTAAATTACTATTTAACAGTGTTCAAACACATTACACTGTGATTTTGATTGGACCATATGACCAAGTGCTGTGTAGCGACTTTTATTTGGCCCATGCTGGGGAAAACCAGAAGTGTCTGTTAGTGGCTTACTCTCCTCTCCCCATTCAGAACATACACAGGCTTGGCTTAACTAAGGAAGAAAGGGTCCCAACTAGGGGTATTCAGCTAACAGCTATGAAAGGTGTATGGCCACCTTAATACTGGGAAAGAAGTAACCCCAAGGATTTAAAAGGTGGAGAAGATGCCATTTATCACTAATAAAATACACTGCATATATTCTAATTTATGCAAAAACAAGAAAAAAATATATGCTTTAAAACTCAAGATGTTGGACAATGCACATCCATCAATTGTCCCTGTGCTTTATGTACAGTACATTATATTGTGCACCTTTTCGTTAATAGTCATTAAATAGTCAATTCAGATTCAGCACTCACTACAATCACTCAATCTTTCCCCACAAATTCATATCTCCTGAACAGAAAGAGAAAAACATTTGAAATGAAGTTCAGTGATCTTTTCCTGATGGACAATACACGGCATGGAAGACATTATCTTGCATGAGAGGCTCAGACGCTCTAACTCAGCATAAAAAAGCCTCTGGAAATGAGTAGAAAATGTTAGTAACCGTGATATTGATATTAATACGTCTGCATGTTATAAGTATGTAATGCATATGCTTTTCCTTTCTATGCATTAAACAGAAAATAAAAATAGTAGTGAAACATATAAGTTGAATGTTGGTATTTTTATATACACTGTAATTTGCTGGGAGAAACAAGATGGCACCCAAATCCCAAATGTTACTATGCTAAGAGAGAAGTGATTTTTATCTTGCAGGCTGTCAGTTAAGACTGATTAGGCAACTAACTGAACCATCAGTAATTTAGAGCAACATACTCTGACAGTCTGTGCTTCATACAGAGGCTTCTCTGGAAAATAAATGTACTTGTTCACTGTACCTTTGGTATAGTAGTTATCAGACTGGAATAGAGTTCAGTTACATGAATATAAATATATTGAATACATCTCTACGTCTAAGAAAGCGCAATTTCATTGATGTGTTTTAGAAACAATGCAAACCGTTCAATCAAAGGGCAAGAATGCATCATTTTTCTGCAAATTACATTTCAATCTCAGCCTGCCCCATGGAAAATAGAAATAGTAAGTTCTGCTGCATGAGGTTACTTATTTTAAATGGGACTACATATGTAATAAAACTATCAAGCTGTGCTGTGCAAAAACATTAGCGCAGATGGATCGCTGTTTGAAATTCTAAGTCGTGCAGCACTGTTTAAATATTTCCTTTCTTACCAAATAAAAATGAAGCATACAGCAGGGTTAAATCAAAGTGAATCTGCACACGAAATCAATCTGTATACTAATTAGGATACTTTGCATTTGTAAATTAAAGCAGACAATGGGTAATCACTTTTAATGCAGTTGTTTTAAAGTAAAAACATTACAAATGTTACACCCAGACATCCTATGGTTCATCAGAACCAGAGTTAGAGCACCACAGGGTGAACAGTTGGTGGTTCGGGTGTTATGTCCATAGTAGAGGCATAAAAAGCACCATTATGGCTCCCTGAAAGTGGCTTAGATTGGGTTCACACTGTGCTTACTTGCAATATGTTTTTCCTTTGCAGCTGACCTTAAATGACTAAAAAACTTATGACAAATTGACATCAGTTTGCATCAGATTCCATCAGTTTTTTAATCCATCAACTGTTGACCGCAATGATAAAAGAAAAAAAAATCACTGCAGGTCCTGTAATGAAAACTGATCTTAATGGAATTGATGGCCATTGATGCATTTTATTATTGGCTCACAAGTCTTACAAATGTATAGAAACCATTCAAACATGTGTAAAATAGTGGTTTGAACATGGCCAGGATGAGGGGTAGGCAAAAGTAGGCGCTCACATAGGACATATTTTGAAACTATTGCCTTGGGCACCGAAAGAGCTTGCCCTGCCTCTAGGTTTGTCCTTAGCCATGAATTACCTTCATTTTTTAGGTGGTAAGACAAAGTTTAAGTACATTTCTGTACTGACTCGTACTTTTGACTGAAGCAAAACCATGAGAAGTCTGCAACAAAAGCTTACTATGCCCCAATAAATTCCTGATAATACATAATAAACTTCTTTACAATAAAGTAACATATGGCTACTTACTGAACATAAACAGTACATATAACCCAACTAATATAAATGTATATAAATGTATAATATAAGGTATAAATGCAGCATAATTATGAAATATATATTAAAATAATTAAAAATAAGCAAAACAATTCTAAATTAATCCGATTTCTTACAAGTTTTACAAAAATTCTCCTGCCAAACGAATCTGTGACAATGAATCTTTCTTACAATGAAAACTGGCAGAGAAAACATGGAGAGACGACTTTCTGAGTGCCGCTTGCGATCTGAGAGTATATGTGACTTGACTGTGTGTGACAAAAAAACAAATTATAGACACAAGCCAGTAATCTAGGAGTGGTAGGAAGAGTAAAGGGATATATTTAATTAGGTAGATCAGAGTTTTATCAGGCAAAGCGTAAGAATGGAAAGACTGTTCACATAAATTTCTGTGTTAAAAAAAAAGTTGTTGACAATTGAGATGCTCATGTTACACTGCAAATTCTGCCTCACTCTGTAAATGAACAGCCATCCAGTTTCTATTGTAAAAACTTTGCTTCTACAGTTTGCATTTTATGGTTTATTGCCAGCACCTCCAGCATTAATAGCACATATTCTGCTGCAAATTCACTATACTGCGTCAAAATACCAGTGTTAGTGAACATGCTGTAGTGCAGTAACTACATTAATATAGCTGTTTAATTCCACGGATTGGACTACATCAAGATACCCATAGTTTTAGTGAAGGCACTGTGCTGCAATAATTGCATTATTTTACTAGTTTCAGTTAACAGATTCTATTGCATTAATATACCATAAACCATAGTAAATTCATTGTACTGCAATAACTGCATTAATATAACAGTTTTATTCCATACACTGTATTGCGGTAAGATACCCGCAGTTTTAGTGAATGTGTTATGCTACAGTAACTGCATTAAAGGAAACCTATCACATTGAACATGGTATTTGAGCTGAAGGCAGCATATTATAGGGCAGAAGGAGCTGAGCAAATTGATGTACAGTTTTGTAGGAAAGATTCAGTATAACTTGTATTTTATTAAAATTCCTGCTCATTCTAGGCTTTTAGGTCAAAGACGGGGTCCTATTAGTGAGCCTTCCTTTTATAACTATACATACAGAGATAGCTGTCTGTTACTGCTAGGACCGCCTCATTGACTTTGAAGCCAAGAATCAGAAGGAATTTAAATGAATGAAATACAGGGTATACTGCATTTTTTCACACAAAATTATGTATTAATCTGCTCAGTAACTCCTGTTCTGTAGCATGCTGTCTAAAGATTATTTTGGATTTTTCATGGTGACAGATTCCCTTTAGTATACCAGTTTCAGTAAACGCATTGTTATGTGTCAATATAACTACAGATTTATTGAACACATTCTGCCCGCAATAAATTCAGTAATATACCAGTTTCAGTTAATATAGCCATAAATATCCCTTTCAGTTGCATTATCTTAATCTTTACTGTCCCCTTCTAGTGGGGGTGCCTTCTTTTTTCCTAAGAAAAGGTAACAAAATCCCATATGCTATAGAAGATGCTAAATATAGTGTCCATGCTCAAGATAGTCTCCATGTGGCACTTAGGGCAAAGGTAGAGGAGGGGGCTCCTGCTGCTCCTAAATATAGAAAAAGGCTTGTTTACAACAGGCCACATTTTTATTTATTTTTAAAATTAATACTTGGTTGTGTATAAATACAGGCAGGTATCTGACCCTGTTAAGGCCTCATTTTTAGATGCTTAAGCAGAACAAGTCACTGCTTCTTCTTATACTACCATTTGTGTCTATAAATATGGGCAGGCATCGGCCCTAGTTATGGTGTAATACTGGACATTTGTTCAGAACAACCAACTGTTTTTTCAGTTAGAGCACTCATGATTCAGGTAAAATCGATTTGGACCCAAATTAGATTTTTTTGAATGATTGGATGAATCAAACATAAAACTATTTTCAAGAAATGTGCTTATCTCCATAATAAAATAACAATTAACCTATTTAATATTTTTACTGTCTAGCCCTGTTTTGTTCAGCACGAAGGTTAGAAGTGTGCCAGGCATAAGCTCATACATAAGCAACTGTATGCCTATACTATATGTCTGCATTAACTCTCACTGTAAAATATATATATATATATATATATATATATATATATATTATACATTCCAGACAGTAGTTAACTGCTTGTTTCAACGTATGTCAAAAGGACACTCAGACACTAATGGTCACATATTACATACATGATAAGAACACTATTTAGGAGTTAGAATTACATAATTATTATTATTTGCCATATGCCAGAATAGTGAGACAGAATGTTTTAAGGCATTTTTATTACTTTCTGCAAAGTCAAAAGTTTATATACATTTCATTAATATTTGGTACCATTGACCTTACACTATATGACTTGGGTCAAATATTTTTGCCCAAGCTTTAACTTCCTGGCTAATGTCTTGAGATATTGCTTCAGTATTTCCACATAATCTTCTTTCCTCATGACGCCATCTATTTTGTGAAGTGCACCAGTCCCTCCTGCAGCAAAACAACCACACAGCATGATGCTGCCACCCGTGTTTCACAGTTGGGATGGTGTTCTTAGGGCTTCCAAGCTTCTCCCTTTTTCCTCCAAACGTAACAATGGTCCTTATGGCCAAAAAGTTTAATTCTAGTTTCATCAGACTACAGGACATGTCTTCAAAAATGTAGGTCTTTGTTCCTGTGTGCATTTGCAAACATTAATTTGGCTTTTTTATGTTTCTTTTGGAGTAATGGCTTCTTCTTGGCAGAGTGGACTTTCAGCCCATGTTGATACAGTAGTTGTTTCACTGTGGGTATTGACACAATTTTAGCTTCCGGCATCATCTTCACAAGGTTTTTGGCTTTTGTTTTTGGGTTGATATGCACATGTCAGACCAAAGCACGTTCATCTCTGGGACACAGAACCCATCTCCTTCTTGAGTGATATGATGGCTCGACATTCCCATCTTGTTTGTACTTGCGTATAATTGTTTGAACAGAAGAATGAGGCACCTTCAGGTATCTTGAAATTGCACCCAACGTTGAGCCAGACTTGTCCAAGTCCACAATTCTCTTCCTGATATCTTGGCTGACTTTCCCATGATGGAAGAAACCTGGGTTTCCCATGATGCTACACAAATAAGCAGTGTGTTACAGGTGTGTATTTAAATATATCCACAGTTGTGTCTCTAATTAACTCAGATGTTGCCAACAAATCTAACAGAAGCTTCCAAACACATGATATCATCATATGGGCAGTCCAGAATTGTTTAAAGGCATAGTAATCTTAGTGTATGTAAACTTTTGACATTGCAGAAAGTAATAAAAATGTCCTAAAACATTCTCTCTCTCTCTCTCATTATTTTGGCATTTGGCAAATATTAATAATAATTATGGTAATCCAAATTGACCAAAAACAGGAAAAGTTTATTCTGATTTCATGTCAGATATTGAGAAAAACATGCATATGTGTGTAGATGTATAGATAATATTTTGCAGCAAATGTTACAAATTGTCCCTATTTTTACCACTTGTATTCAACGTATCCAGCCTGTACATTAAAACATCATTTTTATGCTTTAGGTCTATATCTTGTGCACAATTTTAACAAGCTCATTATCCATATGGAATGACAGATCATGGCTTACAATGCCTTGAAGAAGTAGGTACATTAAATATAAACATCAAGGGAAGTAGGTACATTAAATATAAACATCAAGGATTATTAGGGTACATTTGAACTTTATGTCTTTGCATGCAATTTTCATAGAATCAGCATTAACTTTGTAAGGTATTAATATGCAGATAAACATGTAGATTTACTGAAGATTTGTCACAGATATAACCTTAAATATGTTTACTATATTTGTGGATAATTTGTGTTTGTATAAACATGGCTTTGTATTATATTTTATGAAATCTGAGTAAATGTTGGCAAAAAGTTAACATTTGCAATAATAAGATACACAATACAAAACAGCAAGTTACAATGATTATTGTGGAACCATAATATTTCTTTCATAGTGATCATTTTGCAAGAAAATTGTCCTGCCATTAAATATTTGCTCAACAATATTACAATGATCAAATAAATATATGACACAACAGACTCAGAGTGTCATGCTCTCCCCCGGCTATCGATCACCAATGACAGGATGCCATACTTTAATTTCAGCTCTGCTCACTGACTCTACTATGTTATCTGATCAAATCCAGTTCAGCAACTAAAAGTTCAGAATAGGCTATTTAAGGACCCACTCCACTCTGCCTTTGTCTGATCAACCAGATTAGTTTCAGTATTACTTGAATTGATTTGGATTGTTGCATGCCTTAAACCCTGCCTGCTTGCATTATTGTATTGCACAAATTCTGCCAGTCCTGACCTTTTGCCTGGGTTACTGTATTACATTAATTATACCAGCCTCTGCCTTCTTCTATAACTGTATTGCATGGAGTCTGCCAGCACTGACCTTTACCTTGATCTACTATGAATTCTATCTCCTGATTTTGCTGCTACAAACTACTTTTACCCACCTTAGGTGGATCCACACCAGAGGTGCTGACCTCAAATCATATCAACCCAGAGGATCCACTACCCAGATGGGCCATCTGTTACTGGGTCTAGTAGAAGTAACATATCAATTGAGAATTACACATAAAAAGAAACTGCAAAAATATTTTAAAGTATGTCATATAAACAATAACACAAGTGCTAATTAGGATAGAAAGTATTTTAAGTGCAATTTTATTCCCCCCCCCCCACCCCATCCCCAATATATTGTTGACAGCATAGAGATAATTATATTTAATCTCTTGGTGTATTATGGTGTTTAGTATCTTTTGAGTTTCATTATTCTTAGAATGCCGTCCTCTGCTATTTATATGTAATTATGTCTAATGCCTGTATGTTAGTTTATCCTTAAAGATAAGCAGTATCATCCTAATTGCTGGTATCAATTCATGATATGTGCAATTGTCACAGTAGTTGATTAAAGTGTGAGTTGGTTTTTATTTTCCTAGAACTTAACCATAAGTAAAGTTATACATATGATAATATCTTAATAACATGTTACTTAGATTAGAAACCACTAATGCACTGTGTAATAATTCAGAGAGAAGTTATAATTAAAAATAAATGATCTCATAAGCTCAAATCACAAAATTAAATCTGGAAGGGACTGGCTAGTAGAGACAACTTGTACACTCTTTGCACTTAAAGGAGTTGTCGAGGATTAGAAATAAAGGGTCTGCTTCATTTTGAGCCGGTGTTGCAAATACACTTATTTATTGGATATAGTGTGCACATTTATGTCTTTACATATGCAAGCTAATAACATGATAAAATGCCAAAATAGTGGCTATGCTCAAAAAATACCTTATGTATGCAAAACCAATACAATGGGGCAGATTCAAAACAATGATTCTGGTCTAGAATCTGGCACATATAACTTGCACTACATTTATTATACAAGTCTTGCACAAGAAAGGGGTGTGTGGCTTACTGGAAAAGGAATATAGCCTACCGGAAGAGGTATGGGTTAAATTGCGACAGTAGAGTTAAGGTGTGACAGTAAGTATAAAACAAATATTCTAGCAAAATATTCTGATGCAAAATAAGCCCACAAACAGCTTACAAAATATTAGGCAGTCTAAAACCAAGCTATATTTATCAAGCATCATTCACTGTGAAAACTTTCACATCTTAAGATTGTCTAAATTTTAGACAGAATTTAACATCAGCCCACTGTTCTATGCTTAGTGCAGGAATTGAGGGGATGGTGTATAAAGAATCCCTGTGTCATATAGCACCACCCACTAGCTCAGCATGTTATATTGTATCCGGTTTTCCCAGAGTGTTCTTTAATCATGAGACTATCTAACCAAATAATACAGTTCTATTAATAAAAATGTAAAAAAAAAATCAACCAAGTGGCTAATACATTTCAGATTGGGACATTTCCCAATTATTCTGAGGTCATAAGGCAATGCTTGGGATAATGGGAGTCAGGAGGTATTGAAGATTACCATATTGTATGGGAAACTGAAGGGAAAATTCTGCTAGGACATCTACATTTATTAAAAGTGTAAAAACCAGATTGGTTTACAGTTATTCCAAGCAGAAACTGTATGATATTATTTTTGTATTTTTATTTTCAGTGTATGTAACTGACAAAATATTTTAAAAAAAACATTAAGAAAGGTCCTTATATTTTTATATCAGTTAGAGTTCTGCCAGCAAATTTCCTTCCATAGTTTTGGATAGTTTTCTCTTTATCATCCAACAGTTTTCAGAGAAGAAACAGAGAAGGAAAATTATATAGTTTTAGACTTAATAAATTATGCAACAACTGGTGTTATAGGGACATTGATGATGGAAATTGGTAAAGAAGATATAAATAAATGTGTTTTTATAAAAAAAAATGCTACTAAATGCACACTAATATTAAATAACTAACTCAACTGAATAAAATTAAATGATACAATAGAAGATTTCATACATTTTTTTTAAAATGATTGATTGTGACATAGCATTGCTCTATTCACACTGCTTTGGGCACTACGTTCAGCAAATATGCCATGAAATGTTTCCAATGTATATATCTAATATGCCCTCAGAGTTCTGTGAGTCACATAAATCTGTATACTTCTCAATATCAAAAGGATATATGTTTGGGGCATACATTTAGTGCCACAGTTAAATGTGACATAATGTGAATCTGGCCTTAAAGGGGTTATCTACATTATTATTTTATTAATGCAAATAGCCTGGGCTCTGATAAATTATAAAAGCACTTCCATTTTTCAGGCTGATCCAGCATTTCCGCTCCTTCCTCTCCCTGGAGCTGCAGCCAGTGGTGTACTGTATACTGCAGCAGCCAATCCCTGGTCTGGTAGTGTATGGTTTGATACCACTGAGGACAGTTATTGGCTGTTGCAGAATACTGAATGTCACAACTGTAGACACATCAATATGTCACTGGCAGTAGCCCGGGGAGGAGAAGGGGTGGCAGCAGGCTGGAAAAGCGATTGGAAGTGCTTTTAGTATTTTTTCCAGGACCAAGCAGTTTGAATTAGTAAAAAATAAAGTGGACAACTCTTTAAAGAAATGAAAAACAAAATGTTTTGTAAGTTTTGACAACTAATTATCGTTAACATTGGTGTATCTAAATGTTCATATCTGTGCAGTGATTTGTGACTTATTTACAGTTTTCTTTAATATAAATGTAAACCGCCATAAGCATTTCATAGGATTGTTACAGGTAGACAACCTCTTCTCCATAGCAAGTGGTCACTCTAGATCTCTTATGATCTCACATACAATGAAAAATTACCAAAAATCCTACCCATCTGCACATGATAGAGCTTGTACAGTCATGCATTGAGGCTATATGACTCCTTAGAATCATTAAAGGGAACATGTTATGTTGAACATGGTGTCTGAGCTGCCGGCAGCAGGTTATAGAGCAGGAGGAGCTGAGCAGATTGTTATATAGTTTTATGGGAAAAGATTCAGTAAACCTTTAAAATTCCTGCTTGTTCTGGGCTTTGAATACAAGAAGGTGGTCCTGTCAGTGATTGACAGCTATCTCTGTATACATAGTCATAGAGGGAAGGCTATAAATCACTAATAGGACCGCCTCCTTGACTTCAAAGCCCAGAATGAGCAAGAATTTAGAACTGTATATCAATCTGCTCAGCTTCTTCTGCTCTATAACATGCTGCCTGCAGATAATTTGCATTCTCATGGTGACAGGTTCCTTTTAAGGCTCCATGCCAGTGTGCAAATCAATTTAAAAGAAAAGATGTCATACATATGGACCAACATTAGATGTTTGTTCCAAGAAGGTGGGAATTCTCAAGACTACAAAGGTGCAAAATCTGCTGAAATAGTGTCAGTGAGAATGACAAATGAAAAGACTGATCACAAAGGTATCTCTGTTCTCAGTCTAATAACACAGTTTAAATTTGCCTCAAACTGTGGAAATTAAACTAGGTCTGCAGCTAATGAAGTGTAATACAAATTAATGACACAAACTTAATGCCGTATAGTTATATGCCTTCCAAATCACACATTTAAACAAATGTCATTTCACTGGGGACCATTCATGATTCCACACTTTATAAGCAGTACTCAATTTATGACACACGGATCAAAGCACACAAAGCAATTCATGGGAAATAACAAGAGAAAATCATAAGACACACTACATTTATAATATATATTACGCACTTGGAATAATTGATGCATTTAAAATGTCACAGGGGAAGCTGCAGTGAATCTTTAATCAGACTTTTCAGGGTTATCTCTTTTAGTAACCCGTCTTAGTAATTAAAAAATAACTGCGCCCCCCCTACCTCTGCTTAATCAGAACATTTCATGACTGCTGGTAAGCCATGCTTCATTATTAATTACAAGACTATTTGCCTGACAACTAATTAATTAAAACATTAGTTAGCATACAGTGTTGGTCAGAGAAACCCGAAAACTGTAACACAGGACAGAATCCACACACCCACATATAACCATATGGATGGGCAGTAATATAATACATTAAATTACAACCATCTGGTCTGTGGTTACTGCAACAACTACCACCATTATTTGTCACATTTCAATGACTAAAGTGGAAGTCATATGCTCCAGTCCTTAGTGGGTTTGTTGAAAATGGACCTCTGAGAAGTTTTTTTTCTTGAGAAATGATGAACTGTTAATCACATATCACTACAATTTTCTTCAGCTATCCATATTATCTGCCCAACCTAATAAAGAGTATCAGCACTGAACAGAGGGAGATGATACTGCCTTTGATAATTAATGAGTAATGGTAATGAGTGAGATGTCAGAAGTTTTGACCAGCGAGTGATGAGATGAACACTGACTGCAACAAAAAGGGGGCACAACCGCTTTGTGGAACATTTTTCCCCTTGGGAGATTATAATTTTTTTACAGCTTTTCTTGAGATCAGCTGTATGGCTTATACACATCTAAACCTGCCAGGCCAAGGAGAGCCAAAGATGATCCAAGTGAAAGGTCCTCTTAAAGAAACTGAACTTTTAATTGAGCACACACTATATTATAATTAGTCAAAACCAATGGGTAAAGCCTTTTGTCTCAATAGTTACGCAGCCCCTGCTGCAATTAGGTTTGAATGACTTGCCAAAGAGGGTCCGATGTGTGCAGAATGCTAAAGTCTTGCACATGCTCTATTGTGTCCTATTCCACTTGTTCTCAGTATTCTGGTGCATGTGCAGTGTACAGATGAAGCCAAAGCAAGTACACAAGGCTTCAATCCACATGCCCAAGAAACAGGAATCTACAGAACATGTTAAAGATTTCCATAGATATCCCACTGACATTGAAGCCTTTTCGATACGTGACTCACTCCAGAGTGACGAGACAAATGCATCAGCCCAGTAAATAATTTGGTTTAAATCTGACACAGATTATTTTCCGCAGTATTCATTATCAACCAGCATAGCTAACAGCATGCTAGTACAGCTAATAAAGGGCTTATGCCATGAATAAAATCAGACACCATATCATCTAGTACATGACAATACCTTTCTAACAAAGCTAGAATCAGCCCTGTATCGAACATGGATCTCCCCATTTACTGCTCAAATTACTCTGCTAGATTATCTTCAGGCTGGTAGCTTAGGGGAGTGCCATTTCTGCTGCAGGTCTCTCCCTATCACAGCTTAGGGAGCATGTCCATTCTGCTGCAGCCCTCTCCCTGTAACTGCCACAGTTTCTAACATACCATATGGCTGGTGGCAGTTGAAGATTTATGTATGTTTGCCCAGGTCAGTGAGACAGACAAAAAAAGAAAAGAACAAACAGCAGGTGGCGATATACAGATACATTTTTATTGAATAACTCACTGTCTATGCAAAATTTTTAATTACATGCAATTACAAAAGTATTTAGATCCAGGTTTTGTTTTAAAAAATGTGCAATATGTTTTGTGACACAACCACTTTAAAAAGCCGCAGAGACTCCTGGTATTATAGTATAGTAAAAATGCAGCTCACAAGTTCCCTTTAGAGAAAATTCAATTTGAAGATTACAAATACCTACTCTTTTTCATAAAGGGAATGGGTAATTTACTTTTATAATTTTTACATTGATTGCATAATAGTTTATTTGTATTTATTGTTTACCATAGTTCATAAGGATAAAAATAGACATCTGTCCATCCAGTTCGGCCTGTTATCCTGCAAGTTGATCCAGAGGAAGGCATAAAAAAAACCTGTGAGGTAGAAGCCAATTTTCCTCACTTTAGGAGAAAAAAATTCCTTCCCGACTCCAATCAGGCAATAAGAATAACTCCCTGGATCAATGACCCCTCTCTAGTAACTATTACCTGCAATATTATTAAACTCCAGAAATACATTCAGGCCCCTCTTGAACACTTTTAGTGAACTCGCCATCACCACCTCCTCAGACAGAGAGTTCCATAGTCTCACTGCTCTTACTGTAAATAATCCTCTTCTATGTTTGTGTCCAGACGTGGAGGATGTCCCCATGTCACGGTCACAGTCCTGGGAATAAATAGATGATGGGAGAGATCTCTGTACTGACCCCTGATATATTTATACATGATTATTAGATCTTTCCTCAGTCATCTTTGTAGTCCACCCATTCCAGTTATTACTTTAGTTGCCCTCCTCTGATCCCTCTCCAGCTCTGCTATGTCTGCTTTGTTCACAGGAGCCCATAACTGTACACAGTACTCCATGTGTGGTCTGTCTAGTGATTTCTAAAGTGGTAGGACTATGTTCTCATCACGGACATCTATGCCCTCTTGATGCAACCCATTATCTTATTGGCCTTGGCAGCAGCTACCTGACACTCCTTTCTACGATTAAGTTTGTTGTCCACCAAAATGCCGAAGTCCTTTTCCATGTCAGTGTTACCCAGTGTTTTACCATTTAGTATGTACTGGTGACTTTCATTATTCCTTCTCGTGTGCATAACCTTACATTTATTAGTGTTAATCCTCATTTGCCACAAACTGCTCAGATTAGTTTGACATGGCCGATTCCTCATAAAGCCATGCTGATAAGACGTTAGACACTTATTTTCATTGAGATACTCCAGTATAGCATCTACTAGAAAACCTTCAAGCAGTTTACCCACAACAGAAATGTATTAGTTTAAATCATGCTTTTATATTTTTTACCTATTGTGATATTTGCATTTGTACACTTTTGGTTTAAAAATCCAGTAAATAATGTTCTGTGTGTTTTCAGATCAAATTCATGCATTTTCATAAAATAATATTGCCAATTTCACATTATTAATTTAGGTAGAGTATTTTTTAAGTAAAGCATTCAGTCTGTATATAAATGTACATTCTACCAGTAAATCAACAAAAAGTAGGCTGAGAATAACCCCTGAAGTATGCAAATTCATAAAAATGATCCTAGAATTGAATTACCATGTCATTATCTTCTTGGCAATGTAAATAAGTGGATCATATTCCATGCGGATTAAAATACAGTCTTCCTACATAAAATCCTCAGGCATCTTATTGTTCACAAAGTCTAAGATATGCATTGTTAATGTTCACCTTCCTAAAGGTCTACTGACATGTCTGCATACCTAACCAAATTGACGGAGATCATGGTCAGTAACACAATCTAGTTCACTTCATTATATCACAAGCAAAACTAATTAGTATTAACCACTTCAGCCCCCCTAGCTTAAACACCCTTAATGACCAGGCCACTTTTTACAATTCCGCACTACACTACTTTCACCGTTTATTGCTCCGTCATGCAACTTACCACCCAAATGAATTTTACCTCCTTTTCTTCTCACTAATAGAGCTTTCATTTGGTGGTATTTCATTGTTGCTGACATTTTTACTTTTTTTGCCATTAATACAAATTTAACGA
The DNA here is from genome assembly GCA_033119425.1 of Bufotes viridis. Classification (NCBI taxonomy): domain Eukaryota; kingdom Metazoa; phylum Chordata; class Amphibia; order Anura; family Bufonidae; genus Bufotes; species Bufotes viridis. Next base: position 208,750,603 of record CM065590.1, on the reverse strand, counting down.
AATTTTTGCAAAAAAATGACATTTTTCACTTTCTGTTGTAAAATTTTTCAAAAAAAACTACATTTCTATATAAATTTTTCTCTAAATTTATTGTTCTACATGTCTTTGATAAAAAAAAGTCCAATAAGTGTATATTTATTGGTTTGGGTAAAAGTTATAGCGTTTACAAACTATGGTGCAAAAAAGTGAATTTCTGCATTTTGAAGCAGCTCTGACTTTCTGAGCACCTGTCCTGTTTCTTCAGGGGCTAGAATGTCAGGATAGTATAAATACCCCCCAAATCACACCATTTTAGAAAGAAGACACCCCAAAGTATTCGCGGAGGGGCATGGTGAGTTCATGTATCATTTCATTTTTTTTCACAAGTTAGCGGAAAATGACACTTTCTGAGAAAAAAAAAAAAAAAGTTTCAATTTCTGCTAACTTCTGGCAAAAAAAAAAGAAATATCAGACGGACACACTATGACCCTCAGTGAATACCTTGGGGTGTCTACTTTCCAAAATGGGGTCATTTGTGGGGTGTTTGTACTGTTCTGGCATTTTGGGCGGGGCTAAATTGTGAGTCGCCATGTAAAACCTAAAGGTACTCGTTGAATTTGGGCCCTTCGCATTCAGGCTGCAAAAAGTGTCACTTATGTGGTATCGCCGTACTCAGGAGAAGTAGGGCAATGTGTTTAGGGTGTATTTTTACATATACCCATGTTGGGTGAGAGAATATCTCTGTAAACTGACAACTTTGTATAAAATTTTTAAAAGTTGTCGTTTACAGAGATATTTTTCACACACAGTATGGGTATATATAAAAATACACCCCAAAACACATTGCCCTACTTCTCCTGAGTACGGGGATACCACATGTGTGACACTTTTTGCAGGCTGGTGCGCAAAGGGGCCCTAAAACCAATGAGTACCTTTAGGATTTCACAGGGCATTTTTACGCATTTGGATTCCAGACTTCTTCTCACGCTTTAGGGGCCCCTAAAATGCCAGGACAGTATAAATACCCCACATGTGACCCCATTTTGGAAAGAAGACACCCCAAGGTATTCCGTGAGGGGCATGGCGAGTTCATGTAAAATTTTATTTTTGTCACAAGTTAGTGGAATATGAGACTTTGTAAAAAACAAAATAAAAAATATATATATCAATTTCCGCTAACTTGTGCCAAAAATAAAAATTCTGTGAACTCGCCATGCTCCTCACGGAATACCTTGGGGTGTCTTCTTTCCAAATGGGGTCACATGTGGGTATTATACTGCCCTGGCATTTTAGGGCCTCTAAAGCGTGAGAATCCAAATGCGTAAAAATGGCCTGTGAAATCTAAAGGTACTCATTGGTTTTAGGGCCCCTTGTGCACTTGGCTGCAAAAGTGCCACTCATGTGGTATCGCTGAACTCAGGAGAAGTAGGGCAATGTGTTTGGGGTGTATTTTTACATATACCCATAGCTGCGTGTGAGAAATATTGCTGTAAACGACAACTTTTTACATTTTTTATTCAAAGTTGTCAATTTACAGAGATATTTCTCACACAAAGTATGGGTATATGCAAAAATACACCCCAAAACACATTGCCCTACTTCTCCTGAGTACGGCGATACCACATGTGTGCCACTTTTTGCAGCCAAGATGCGCAAAGGGGCCCTAAAACCAATGAGTACCTTTTAGGAGGGCATTTTTACGCATTTTTCTTCTCACGCTTTAGGGCCCCTAAAATGCCAGGGCAGTATAAATACCCCACATGTGACCCCATTTTGGAAAGAAGACACCCCAAGGTATTCTGTGAGGGGCATGGCGAGTTCATAGAAGATTTTTTTGGCACAAGTTAGCGGAAATTGATTTTTTATTGTTTTTTCTCATAAAGTCTACCTTTCTGCTAACTTTTGACAAAAAGTTAAATTGTTCATGGACTCACTATGCCCCTCAGCGAATACCTTGGGTGTCTTCTTTCCAAAATGGGGTCACATGTGGGGTATTTATACTGCCCTGGCATTTTAGGGCCCTAAAGCGTGAGAAGAAAATGCGTAAAAATGCTCTCCTAGCAGGTACTCATTAGCTTTAGGGCCTTTGCATTTGGCTGCAAAGTGGCACACATGGGTATCGCCGCACTCAGGAGAACTGGGCAATGTGTTTGGGGTGTATTTACATATACCATATTTGTGTGAGAAATATCTCTGTAAACTGACAACTTTGAATAAAAATGTAAAAAGTTGTCGCTTACAGAGATATTTCTCACACTCCAGCATGGGTATATATAAAAATACACCCCAAAACACATTGCCCTACTTCTCCTGAGTACGGCGACACCACATGTGTGACACTTTTTGCAGCCAAGATGCGCAAAGGGGCCCTAAAACCAATGAGTACCTTTAGGATTTCACAGGCCATTTTTACGTATTTGGATTCTCACACTTTAGGACCCCTAAAATGCCAGGACAGTATAAATACCCCACAAGTGGCCCCATTGTGGAAAGAAGACACCCCAAGGTAATCCGTGAGGGGCATGGCGAGTTCACAGAAAAAAAAATTTGGCACAAGTTAGCGGAAATTGATTTTTTTTTTTTTTACAGTCTCATATTTCACTAACTTGTGACAAAAATAAAATTTTGCATGAACTCGCCATACCCCTCACGGAATACCTTGGGGTGTCTTCTCTCTAAAATGGGGTCACATGTGAGGTGTTTGTACTGCCCTGGCATTTGAGGGTCTCCGCAATCATTACACGTATGGCCAGCATTAGGAGTTTCTGCGATTCTCCTTATATTGAGCATACGGTAATGAGATTTTTTCCTGCTCAGCCTCTGCACTGAAAAAGAAAAATGAACGGCACAGATTTCTTCATTCGCATCAATCAATGTGGATGAAAAATCTCTGCCCAAAATGTGCAAAAATAAACGGCACAGATTTCCTCATTCACATCGATCAATGTGGATGAATAAATCTCTGCCAAAAATGTGCAAAAAAGTAGTAAGGCCCCATTCACACGTCCGCTAGAATGTCCGCATCTATTCCGCAATTCTGCGGAATAGATGCGACCCATTCAGTGTGAATGGGGCTGGCGGTGATGCGGAGAGCACACTATGCGCCGCCGCATCAGCATTTGCGGAGCTGCGGCCGCAAACTTCCGGGTTTCGGCCCCCAAGCATCCGGCCGCAGCTCCGCAAAAGATAGAGCATGTCCTATTCTTGTCCGCAATTGCGGACAAGAAAAGGCATTTTCTATATAGTTCTGGCAATGTGCGGATCCGCAAAATGCGGAAAGCACATTGCTGGTGTCCGTGTTTTGCGGATCCGTGGATCCATGGATCCGCAAAACACATACGGACGTCTGAATGAACCTTACAGTGGGGTAATTAGTGTCAGGGGGTGACATGGGGTGATCGGGGTTAATCAGGGGTTAATCAGTGGGGGTGGGGTGGATGGGTGGGGGGTCTGTGTGGTGTTTTGGTGCACTTATAAAGCTTTGGTGGTCCCAAGCAAATGGGACCACCAAAGGAACGATCAGCAAGCATATCAGACGCTGTTAACAAAACAGCGTCTGATATGCCATTTTTTTAACTTCTACAGCCTGCCAGCGCACGATCAGCGCTGGCAGGCTGTAGCTTACCTTGTCCCCGACGTGATCCTGTGAACGCGCGCACGTGCGCGCGCGCGTTCACAGGAAATCTCGCCTCTCGCGAGATGACGCGCGGGCGCGTCAAGGAGGAACAGACCGACCGCCCGCAGGACGCAATCCTGCGTGAGGCGGTCGGTAAGCGGTTAAATATGTTGTTAACCATTTTTCAGGAAATCTGGAAATTTGGAGTATGAAGTGTGTCTTTCATAATCATATATGTAGATTGTAAATAATGTGAACACAAAATATCAAAGGGTCATCTACATTTTTAAAATGTATGGCATATTCTAAGGATAGGCCATCAACATTAGATCAGTGTAATCAGAAAATGACTTATTATAACATTTTTATGTAAAGCATTTTTATTTTTTGTTTAGAATTGTTGATAATTTTTTTTATTGTTCCATGTCATTATCTATATATAAAAATGGATCCTGCAATTTTGACACTGGCCACTAGGTCTAAAATATCTTAAGACTTCCTGCCTTTTGGGAGCAGCTATTTTGGTCATAGAAACAATGGACAGGAGATGGCCCCATTGACTGATATGGGAGAGTTTTCTAGGCGTGCTGTGTGACCTGTGCAGAGGTCAGCAGGCAGTTGATAAGCTCTGATATCACCTAATGGTGGATTCTGTGTTACCTATATCTTTCTATAATATATGAGATATCTGTTATCTGTCATTCTACCTGTGGTGATAATAGCTACTGAAAAGTTACTTGTACAAAACAGGAAATCATGACCTATAATTAGACCTAGTGACTGGTATGAAATGTGTAGGAATATATGCATTTTTTGAAATATAGATATTGACATGAAAATCTCACCAACAATTCTAAAACATATGTTTAATATAAAAAAGTGATTTAAAATATAGGTCATTGTCTGATGACATATTCCCTTTAAAGAGGCTTTGTTTCATTCACTTAAAATATGGCATTGTGAAGTATGGAACAATGTAAAGCTAGTGTGTTGTGACACTGTATGGAACATATAAAGGTCAAACTGGATATTTAGGATTCAAACTTTCTTAGTGGAAAGTCAGCTCCAGAGTTGTCTTCTAATGGACCTTTGGGGCACATTACTGTGTTAGGCTCCTTTCACACGAGCATTAGTCATTAGGTCCGGATGCGTTCAGGGTGCATTTAGTGAAACTCGCACCATTTTGCAAGCAAGTTCAGTCAGTTTTGTCTGCAATTGCGTTTAGTTGTTCAGTTTTTTCCGCACGGGTGAAATGCGTTTTTCATGCGTGTGATAAAAAAATAAAGACTTACAAACAACATCTCCGAGCAATCATCAGTCATGCTTCCAGATGCAATGCATTTTTCACTGAAGCCCCATTCACTTCTAAGGGGCCAGGGCTGCATGAAAAACACAGAATATAGAACATGCTGCATTTTTCACGCAACGCAGAACTGATGCGTGAAAAAAAAAACACTCATGTACACAGACCCATTGAAATGAATGTCAGGATTCAGCGCAGATGCTGTGCGTTCATGTCACGCATGGCACCTGCGCGGAAAACTCGCTCATGTAAAAAGGGGCTTTAGAGTCTGGGCCCACCAATGAATCCTTATCATTACACTCTGGTGGATGAGGCCAACCTTGCTTTCAACTGCTAACCGATAGATGTTGAAATAGAAGGTGAATCCTTATATGAATATTTAGTGTATCAGATTAAAGACTCAGGACATGGCATTGTGACTAATCAATAATATACTGCATATTTAAGTTATAAAAATGTTCATTCCCTTTGCACCAGAATACTGACATTAAAAGATGGGTGTGAGCATGGGCATGATAAGTTATGTTACTTAGGTGCTCAGAAAATTTATCAATTGCAACTTTTTGAAAAGTCACAAAAATGGTGCAATCTTACTCCAGTGGTGGCAGGTAGTGGTATAACAAAACTGGAGTAGCTTTTCTAGACAAAAGTGATATATTTAAAGATGCGCTAAATTTTCCAATCTATGACCTTTATAAATTTGGCAGAAATTAGGGAAACACAGACTCATCAATTCCCCTCATTTTAAATTTCCCCCTATGCACCCAGTTTCTCTAATTACATTACCCGTGCTACTCTAATGCTACTTTTACATTTTTGGCACATCATTCTGGTAGGCTGTTCCTGCAGAGAAATGTCTTGCCGAAGTTCTCTGCATTTAGCATTGTCGGACGGTATTGAAACGCCCGCCTGCTCCATCAACTAAAATGTGGTCCAGCAAAGATCTGATGGGATTCGGCTGAAAAAAACCTTGCACTCAAAAGTTTTTTTCCAGTGAATTCCCAGCATTCTAGGCAGGAAAAGCTTGCCAGAAAGCTGCGCTGCAAATCTTTCAAGGGAAGATTCATACTTTAATTGCAGGGCTCACTTTCCACAAAAAGTTGTAGAATTAAAGTATACAAAGTGAGAGTTGCTCTAATGACTAAATCTTCAAAATCTTCAAACCCACAAATGTTACTTCCTGTTAGAAAGACCCCTTTAAATGTCAGCCTGCTGTCTTTTTGAATTGTGGGATCTTTGTTTCTTCAGATCTGATGAAGGAAGTAGTTTCTTCTAAAATACTGTAGTCTAAACAAAAAAAGGTATCACTGAACACTGCAATGCTCATCTATATTTTATGTACCAGGAAAGAAATACTCTCCTGTGCTAAATCATTTCCACATTAGTACCTGACCTTTCTGGCTAGCATTTCTTTTATTAGCTCGTCTATAAATACACCACTCAGGTATTTAAAAGTCAGTATAATAATAGTAATAGCTAAGGCACCTTTCCTTAGGAAGAGACTAGAAGATGTTAAAGGGAAGGTCTGAATAACCTTTCTGACAGAAACTGAAGCTTAAAAAGAGAGACAAAAAACAAGGCAACGTAGCAAATACCTTAGAGACTAATTTGTTTTATATAACAGTAATTATATTATTATAATACTAACCTAAAGTTACTGATTTGTTTTATATCATAGTGATTATATTATTATAATACTGACCTAAAATTTCTGACTGGTTATATATAACAGTGATTATATAATTATAATACTAACCTAAAATTAGTGACTGGTTATATATACCATTGATTACATTATTATAATACTAACCTAAAATTAGCGACTGGTTATATATAACAGTGATTACATTATTATAATACTAATCTAAAATTAGTGAGTGGCTATATATAACAGTGATTATATTATTATAATACTAACCTAAAATTAGTGACTGGTTATATATAAAAGTGATTACATTATTATAATGCTAACCTAAAATTACTGATTTGTTTTATAAAACATTGATTCTAATAGTATAATACCAACGTATAATTAGTTATTTGTTTTATACAAGTTATATCATAATACTAACCTAAAGTTAGCAATTTAACAAAATGAGCATAACCATTATACTATATGTGATATATGCATGATCTATCAGAGTAGAGTTAATTTTATAATTCACTGACACTGGTACAATAGGGGAAGTAAGGCTACTTTCACATCTGCATTTTTGTTGGATCTGGTAGGGATCAGCAAAAACGCTTCCAGTCAATAATACAACCGTCTGCGTTTGTTCAGAACGGATCCAGTTGTATTATCTCTAAAATGAACAAGATGTGTCAGAAAAAACAGATCTAGCATGAAACACAATGTAATTCAATGGTGCCGGATCTGTTTTTTCGGACACGTCTTGTTCATTTTAGAGATAATACAGCCAGATCTGTCTGTATCCCATGATGCACACAAAATCACTGCTTGCAGCGGTTTTCTGTCAGGCATGAGAACACAACAAAACGGAATGTAAAGCATTTTGGTGCACTCTGTTACTGTTTGTTCAGTTTTGTCCCCGTTGACAATGAATAGGGACACATCTGAAGCATTGTAATCTGACGCAGATGAGAAAGTAGCCTTACTATGCCTAGTATTTCATACGCTGGTCAAATCCAAACTACACTGGAGCAAAACGCAATAAATGTATTAAGAGGCACTGTAAGTTTGCCACATCTTCTGGCCAGTCTATGTGGTAGAAAATGCTCTACAATTTATTATTTTCTTTATTTTACTCACTTAAAAGCACTGACCACTTTGCTTTACATAAATTATCGTTGCTCGATGTCTCCAGTAAATTTGTTGGAAGGCTACATGCCCTCTCACTAACCCCCACTCACTTTTCAAAAAACAGGCAAGAGCAGGTGGTATACAGTACTATGTGATATTTTATGGATCTATGCTACAGTACATCACTATATGAAAAGTTGTTTACAGTACACAAAAGCTACTGTAGGAGTCTACACGTGTTCACTTTATTGTGGACTCGCGCCAGATGACTCTCATCAACTCAACATGACTTTTTAAAGTACAAATTTACTCACAAATGGCCATTAGTGTTGAACAAAGCAAAGCATCGAAGTGGAATTTGGTCCGAATTTTAGGAAAAATTTTATTCCAATCCGAAGCTGAATTTCCTTACTCTTCGTGGTAATGAATAATTTTTTCCTAAAATGGCGGATGGAGTTGTCTTAGAAAGAACGGGAAAAAAAACCTCATGATGTCACCACTTGATCAGGCAGGTCTTTTTCAATCAAAACAGGACCGGACTGCTTCTATGCGAGTAAGTGGATGAGGTAAGTGTTTTATTTTTTTAACCCAAAAGGCCATATTGCACTAGCGTATTACCATTTTTAACGGTCGTTAAATGGACACATTTTTCAGAATTTCTGATCTCTAATAGCCATAATCAAAACCACTGAACATCTATTGCAGCACAAAATGCTAGGGCAGATTTTCTAAGGCCCCCATCACATATATCTGTTGTGTTTGGCCAGCTACTTCAGGTTGGGAGCTGGACACAGCTGACATATGTATACAGCACTTCAGTGAACAACTATGGAATCAGTTCTAGCTTCAGTTTCCCTATAGTGTTTTCTACTTCATGGTGGACAGGAACTGAAACGGATCACCGGAGATATGTGAAGCTGGCCTAATCCTATAAATGACATAAGTTTAGACAGGCTGTCTAGATCTACACCAAATTTATCACAGTGGCTCAGGCTGGATGATAAATGTGGTGCAGGGTTAGACACTTTTCTATAACTTTACAGTAACTATTGGTTGGCTTTTTTGTGACAGAATTTTACACCAGAATTGTGGCACAATGTAGGGGCAAAACATTGCATGTTACACCATGCTCCCCTTTGAGCGAAACCATGCTTCTTTTCCAGTAAGCAATACCTCCTTTTCGAACAAGTGACGGATACTTTCACAAAACCTAGATGTGCTAAATTGTGCATAATTTTGGGACAATTTATGTCAAAATGTAGGTGCAATCATTAGTACACGTGGGCCACTGCGCATCCAATTCACTTGAAGAGTCATATAAAGATTATGATCAGTGTTGAGTAAATTGAAGTATCTTAAGTGGACTTCGATCCAAATTTTGCCGCAAAGCCGAATTTCCTAGGTTTCGTGGTAAAGAATACATTTTCCCTGAAATTGTGATAATAAAAAAAAAATCTCATCCATTTTATCGCGAAGAGGCCGGCGTGGTCATCTTGCTTAAAGATCCAGCGCAAAATATTGTGCGCGTTGACGTGTGACACCACCACGCCCTCCAGCGTGATGACATCACCACGCCACCCATCTTCAAGCAAGATGTCCGCTGCGGCCTCTTCTTGCTCAAATGCATTAGGTACGTACAATTTTTTTTTTTAAATGATTAAGGCCTGAAAGGCCTTAATATTAATCTCAGATGCCATAATCGGCGATGATTGTGACATCTAAAGGGGTTCAATGATGGGGAGAGGTGCAATCACAGTTCCCTTCATTGCGTCCACTACTTACAAAGAAATACACCTCCTGATAAAACAATTTTTTTGTAAAATATGGCAAAGCAGCCAAATCGAATTTTTAAGAACTTTGCTTATCTCTAATTATGATGAAAGGCATTTGTAGGAATAGTTTAAATGAACTACTGACAAGCACGTTCTTCTTAGTGCTATAGGGAGAGCTAAACTGAGGGTTTACACGGTGACTCTCATAACCCCAGGAAGCTGAATAAAGAATTACAGTGCCCATTGATAGCACTGAACATGCACAAAGTTATTCACTATGCAGTTTTCCAAATAGGTGACAAATATGGGAAACATCTCCTGTCTGTTTGTATCATTAGTAGGTTTGTATGAAGGTAGACACATTGGTATATATAAAGTGCTTTCCATTTAGTTATGTTGGTCAAGTATTTCCATATTGTACTGTCTAAATATGTAATTGCCCTAACATCGGTAGCCATGTTCATGTATATGGACTGAATACTAACAATTTAAATACCTACATACAGTTCTAGAGTACTGTATGTCAGGAACAGCAAAATAGGAAAAAGTACATCAAAAGTGTTGTGTTAAGTGATAATTGACAGGGAATCTTATCCAAAGTGTGAAATAAAATGTGAGGAAGTAAAATGTTTATGTCTTGCCACATTGAACACATTTTGGATAGCATACAGATAGTGTTACAGTGTAGAAAAATCAGCCTGGGGACATTTTAAATTAAACTAAGAAGTTGTTAAAGAAAAGAGTGACAAATTAAAATGGTTGCTTAAAGAACAGATACGCCGAAGGAAGGTGTTTGGAGTGGTTTATGTTGTAGGTGACAATGTACTTCACATTGTAATTACTATCACTATAGAGTTAAAGGACACCTAAGGTCTGAAGGGCTTTAGCACCTCAGTTCTCCACAGGATGTAAAATTACTCAAATTACTCGATGATTTTTTTGATCCTATAAATGATGGCATTGGTCAAAGATCCCAGCAAACACATCGCGAGGATAGGACATCAATTTCAAAATTCCAGACCTCTTTAAATAAAACAAATGCAACGCAAACACATATCTGTCTCTGTTGATTTATCATATAATAATAATAAAAATAGTAATATATAATTATGTATAAATTGTAATATATAATTATATATAAACATAATTATCAAAGTACTCACTAATACACAGCATATGGCATTTATAGAGGAAGTCACCATCTTCAAAACAGATTGTGGTTGTCTGTTTAGTTTGTAAGGACAAGGGATACATTAGAACAGAGATTAAAGATTAACTAAAATGAGGGAAGGAAAACTGAAATGTCATAAAGTATGTCTGAAAATTTTAAACATATTATTTTTTCTACAATAGTCATGTGAATTATTTTACAAAATGATGCCAAAGTGGTTCTTCTGGTTCTTACTTCTTCATTAGTATGCACCCCAGATATTCATGTATCCCAAAGCACTTTACTAGGCTGAAAACACCGTATCCTTAATGAAATTTTATTAAAAGTTCATATTCAGCATTCTAGTGCAAAAATCATAACACGGACGTTTGCAATAACTAATTTCATCAAGAGAAACATATCCTGGACCAAATTCTCATTCATCTTTCTTAAAATTGCTGTCGACTGATTTAACTTAAAAAAAATGAAACATCTAATACATAAAACCTTGCCTGGCTCCCTAAACTGTAAGAAAATGAGTGAGTGTACATATAAAATTACAATTAATATGGTTAGAAATAAGGAAGACAAACCAGATGAAGTAAAGGCATGCAGAGGAAAAATACTATCCTCTATTTATTATATAATAGAGTGAAAAAAGAAAAAAAAACTTCATGTAGTGTAACTGTGTACTATGAATATTCATCACTTTTTAAGGAGTATTCTACTAAACACACTGCTATCAGTCATGCCTTTTAACCACTTTAGGACACAGGATGTACAGGTACGGCATGTTTCCCGAATCCTTTCGGACACATGACGTAACGGTACGGCATGTGTAGTTCCGATCACTGCCGCACGGCTGGCAGTGATCGGAACTGTGACCCCCGCATTGCCGATCGCTGCAAACCGCAGGTCATTCTCAGGATGGCCGAGCGGTTGAATCAGAGTATCAGGTCATTGCTGACACTCTGATTCAAACGTCTGACATCTGTGCAGATGTCAGCCGCTTTAACCCTTTCCATACCGCGGTCCATAGGGACTGCTGTATGGTAGTGGTTAACAGGGAGGGAGCTCCCTCTCCCATCGGGGGCTGCTGTGCCTTTGATGCCCCCGATTCTTGAAAGGGAGCACAGAGGGAGGAAGCCCCTTCTTCACCTTCTCCCTCTGCTCAGTTGTGTCAGACGGGGAAGGTTCCCATGGCAACAGGACGCCTTCTCAGGCATCCTGCTGTCCATGGTGCTAAACAGATCTGTGCTAAAGGCAGAGATTTGTTCAGACAGAAGTGTAAGTGAAATACAGTACAGTACACTATATAGTGTACTCTACTGTATTATACAGACTATACAGACTTCACCTACTGGATCTTCAAGAACCAAGTGGGTCTGGGTAAAAAAAAAAGTGAAAAAAGTAAAAATAAAAAAACACATTGATCACTGATTAAAAAAATAAATAAAATTCTCTACACTATGTTATATATCACCGCATCCGTAACGACCTGATCTGTAAAACAGTCTCTGTTATATTCCCCGCATGGTGAACGCCGTAAAAAAATAAATAAAAAAATCTATATTGAGATTGAAATTTTGCGCACCTTAATTTCCAAAATAGGTAATAAAAGTGATGAAAAAAGTTGTGTGTATGCCAAAATAGTACCACTAAAACCGGCGCCTCATCCCGCAAAAAAATGAGCCCCTACATGAGACAATGGCCCAAAAAATAAAAAAGCTATGGCTCTCTTTTGTTTCAAAAATGCTTTTTTTATGGTGTAATAGCATGCGAACCAAAAGTCGTATGTCCCCCAAAACAGTGCCAATCTAACTGCCATCTCATCCCACAAAAATGGTTCCCAACTTGAGATAATTGCCTAAAAACTGAAAAAACTATGGCTCTCAGACTATGGAGACACTAAAACATGTTTTTTTTTGTTTCAAAAATAATATTATTGTGTAAAACTTAAAAAATAAAAGAAAGTATACATATTAGGTATCATCACATCCGTAACGACTGGTTCTATAAAAATATCATATGACCTAACCCCTCAGGTGAACACTGCCAAAAAAATAAAAAAAAAAACGGTTTAAAAAAAGCTTTTTTCTTTCACCTTACATCACAAAAAGTCTGATAGCAAGCGATCAAAAAGGCATATGCCTCCAAAATAGTGCCAATCTAACCGGCATCTCATCCCGCAAAAATGATACCGAACCTGAGAAAATTTTCCCAAAAGCTGAAAAAACTGTGGCTCTCAGATTATAGAGACACTAAAACATGATTTTTTTTGTTTCAAAAATGATATTATTGTGTAAAACCTAAATAACTAAATAAAAGTATACATATTAGGTATCCCTGCATCCGTAACAACCTGCTCTATAAAAATAGCACATGATCTAATCTTTCAGATGAACGTTGTAAATAATAAAAAATAAAAACAGTGCCAAAACAGGTATTTTTGGGCAAATTTTCCATTTTAATCAGTTTTTTGCCGTAACAAAGCAAGGGTAAACAGCCAAACAAAACTAAATATTTATTGCCCTGATTCTTTAGTTTACAGAAACACCCCAAATGTGGACTTAAACTACAGTATGGTCACATGGCAGGACACAGAAAGAATGGAACGCCATATGGTTTTTGGAAGACGGTTTTTGCTGGACTGGTTTTTTGACCCCATGTCCCATTTGAAGCCCCCCTGGAGTAGAAACTCCAAAAAGTGACCCCATTCACCCCTCAAGGTATTCAAAACTGATTTTACAAACTTTGTTAACCCTTTAAGTGTTCCACAAGAGTTAATGACAAATGGAGATAAATTTCAGAATTTAAATTTTTTGTTACTTTGCTTCACAAAAAGTGTAATATAGAGCAACCAAAAATCATATGCACCCTAAAATAGTACCAAAAAAACTGCCACCTTATCCCATAGTTTACAAAATGGGGTTACTTTTTTGGAGTTTCTACTCTAGGGGTGCATCAAGGGGGCTTCAAATGGGACATTGTGTCAAATAAAACAGTCCAGCAAAATCCGCCTTCCAAAACCCATATGGCGTTCCCTTCCTTCTGCGCCCTGCAGTTTGGCCATACAGTAGTTTACTACCACATATGGGGTGTTTCTGTAAACTACAGAATCAGGGCAATAAATATTGAGTTTTGTTTGGCTGTTAACCCTTGCTTTGTTACTGGAAAGTAAATTATTAAAATGGAAAATCTTCCAAAAAAGTGAATTTCTGAAACTTTATCTCCATTTTCCATTAAATCGTATGGATATAAAGCTTGTAAAATAAGTTTGAATACCCTGAGGGGTGTAGTTTCTTAGATGGGGTCACTTTTTGGGAGTTTCTACTGTAGGGTTGCATCAGGGGGGCTTTAAATGGGACGTGGTGTCAAAAAACCAGTCAAGCAAAATCTGCCTTTCAAAAACCACATGGCGCTCCTTTCCCTCTATACCCCGACGTGTGGCCATACAGTGGTGTACGACCATATATCGGGTGTTTCTGTAAACCGCAGGGCAATAAATATAGAGTTTTGTTTGGCTGTTAACCCTTGCTTTGTTAGTGGAAAAATGGATTAAAATGGAAAATTTGGCAAAAAAATTTAAATTCTGAAATTTCATCTCCATTTTCCATCAACGTTTGTGGAACAATTAAAGGGTTAATGATGTTTGTAAAATCAGTTTTGAATAGCTTGAGGGGTGTAGTTTCTAGAATGGGGTCATTTTTGGGATGGTTTCTATTATGTAAGCCCCACAAAGTGATTTCAGACCTTAACTAGTCCCTAAAAAGTGGGTTTTTGTAAATTTCTGAAAATTTTCAAGATTTAATTCTAAACTTCTAAGCCTTGTAACGTCCCCAAAAAATGAAATTGCATTCCCAAATTGATCCAAACATGAAGTAGACATATGGGGAATGTAAATTAATAACTTTTTTTGGAGGTATTACTATGTATTATGGAAGTAGAGAAATTGAAACTTTGAAATTTGCACATTTTTCCAAAATTTTGGTAATTTTTTTTACTCAATTTTACCAGTGTCATGAAGTACAATATGTGATGAAAAAACAATCTCAGAATGGCCTGGATAAGTAAAATCGTTTTAAAGTTATCACCACATAAAGTGACACTGGTCATATTTGCAAAAAATGGCCTGGTCCTTAAGGTGAAATATGGCCGTGTCCTTGAGGGGTTAAATTATTTTAATTTTTTTATCTAAAGTATGAAGAAAGGTAAGTTTATTGAAAAAAAACTTTAAAGGGCATCTGTCAGCAGATTTGTACCTATAAAACAGGCTGACCTGTTGCATGTGCACTTGGCAGCTGAAGGCATTTGTGTTAGTCCGATGCACATATATGCCCCCATTGCTGAGAAAAATGTTTTGATATATTTAAATGAGTGTCTGGGAGCAACAAAGGCGAAGCCATTACACCAAGAAGCTCTGTTTTCTCTGCAACGTCCACGCCCTCTGAACTTTGACAGGGCAAGGCAGTGAAAACGTCATCACTGCTCACTCTCACATTTCCTAAAGTCTGTGCCGTGTGCTTCAGTATCCAACAAAGTTTCAGGAATAATGATAACGCCCCCATTGCTCCTAGAGGCTCATTTGCATATATTAAAACTTTATTTTTCTCAGCAATGCGGGCAAATATGAACAAGGGACCAACACAGATGTCTTTAGCTTCTAAGCGCACATACAACCGGTCAGTCAGTTTCATAGGTACAAATCTGCTGACAAACTAGTACACCAGTCTGAAAAAGTAATCACGTATGTTTTGCATTTGGAATATGAAACATTGATGTTATCTTTTTTAAGCTTTTTCTTTTTGTTTTATAGATTTTACAAGAAGTATAAATTATTTTCTTAAATAAATTATTTTCAATTCATATAAATCCTTTTTCGATTCATGCCTCCGTTCCGTGGCCCCGCAAAAATTATAGATCATGTCCTATTCTTGTCTGTTTTGCGGACAAGAATAGCCATTTCTATAATGGGCTTTCTGTTCCGTTCTGCAAATTGCGGAAGGCACACAGGCGCATCTGTGTTTTGCGGATCCGCAATTTGCGGACCGCAAAACATGGCACGTTCGTCTGCAAGAGGCCTAAAGGTGCAGCAGATACATCATCAGCTACTGGTGCACTTTTAGACTGTCTAGTCTAAGTCTGCCTCAGTGTTAGAAAGTCTGCCCCAATCCCTATACTGCACACACAAGCACACACAAGAGAAAAAAAAATTTAAAGGGTTATACCATGAAAAATATTACTACGCAATGAATCAGGGTATTGCAAATTATCATTGCAATATACATGCATTAAAATGTTCATTTTTTAATGTATGCTACACTCTATTCTCAGTCCGCAAATAGGAAACTATTTTCCTGTGTCCGTTAAAAAAGAAAATGTTTCCGTGATTCTTTTGAGGCTTGTGGTTCTTGAGTTGGTTACCTTGGTGGTAATTACCATCATTTTACAGCTCACTGGAAATGCTGCTAATGAGCATATTCTTTCATTATGATTTTGCAATTTGTTCGTGAAAAATATTGTCTGTGATTTTGGGATAAGTTGTCCAGAAAAAAGAAAAATTCGGGTTGGTGAACCCTGCTCAGTAGCATCCCTGGTTCCTTCTACTCCCTCCAGTGCTGGCATAGTGAAGTGGTCCAGACACCATTCATTCATATCTACATCTAAATATGTAGAAATGTGTAGGAAATTGTAGGACCATAACATACCATATGTGTTTTGGGGGGTATATGTGAGGGATTATCTTCTAGGTAGGGGAAAAAGGGTTAACAAAAGCTAATTGTAGTGCATCCTGGGGGATACATGTACTTGATGAGCTGCTGCCCACCCACAGAAATGGAAATCGTCTAGATATGTAAGTAAAAAACTGCTTTAAATTTGTGGGACTCCCTACTCAAAGAAAATGTCAATGTTCTGTCTTGTATCCATCTTTCAAACTTGTGACTACCAGGGTCTAAATTTAATCAAACTAGTTTTTTGGGCTTCAATTTCTCATGAGCCCAATGTCCTGTTCTGCTGAATCTTTATGAACAAGAAATCATAATGACCTATAAAAATTTAATTTAATCAAACTAGTTTTTTGGGCTTCAATTTCTCATGAGCCCAATGTCCTGTTCTGCTGAATCTTTATGAACAAGAAATCATAATGACCTATAATCTCATTCAGTTGCTGTCCTGAATACACATGTTGATTAAGCCTCATGGACACGACTGTGGGGCCGCTGCGACTTTAATGGGTCCACACCATGATGCAGAGTGCACATGGCTGGTGTGTGTGTTATGCAGACTTACCGTTTGCGGTCCACAGCACAGGCACGGCAGCACCAATGTTGTGTGATTGTTTGTACTGAAAAGATATAGGGGCCAACACAAGAAGACAAATTGTAAGAGTTGCCCTTTAAGTTGAAAATCTTAAATTCAAAGTCACTCTGTTATGTTTACTAACAGGAAAATTAATACAATCAAATCCAACTCAGTCTCTATTATTTTTAACACTGGAGATAGACTGTTGAAAAATAGTAGATTGAAATCTGTGTGTTTTGCCGGAGATTTTTACAAATGACTTATTTATACTGGCAGCCAGCTAATTAGTCATGTTTTGTTGGCTGTCTGGCTTGTTGGGACAAAGCGCAGAGTTTCCAATGCTAAAAACATTTGCAAAAGTTACTATTATTATTTTTTATTTGAATCAACTGTAAATTGTGGCATAAATATGGATAAAGAGAGAGATTTATCATTCGATTTGAGCCCATTCTTTGGCATTGAAAAGTCAGATATGCCATTTTGCACAATAATTTAAAAGGTTACATTTTGTGTTTTTAAAACAGCCCAAGATGTGCTTAATTTATTAAGAGGCATAAACCTCAATAAGTAGCATTTTACTCCAACATACTTTAGGTTAAGACTGGTGTATGAAGTGCCAGCCTTCATAAATCTTCCATAGTGCCTATACTCTGTATTCACTGACTCTACCCAGGGCATTACCCAGCAAGGGGGTAACAATAAGCAAAGGGAAAAAAAGATGAAGATGTAGTCCATCTTTAGCAATATTGAGAATGGGAAAAAAAGCTGAATATTCAAATGTACACCAATTTTATGTTATCAATCACAATACTGTTTCAAACGACATTAATTTACAAAAAAAAAAAACATGAAGGAATTGTTGGGATCAAATTAAACGTTCTATGTGTGAATGTAATGATGATATATGTAAGTGATTACAGTATAAAGCTCCATTCACACGTCCGCAATTCTGTTCCGCATTTTGCGGAACGGATTTACGGACCCATTCATTTCTATGGGGACACACTATGTCCCGTCCGCATCCGCAATTGTGGATCCGCACTTCCGGGTCCACAATCGTGTTCCTGAAAAAAATAGAACATGTCCTATTCTTGTCCGCAATTGCGGACAAGAAAAGGCATTTTCTATGAGAGTTGATCCGCAAAACACACACGGACGTCTGAATGGACCCTTAGAGCAAAAGGATACATTTATTGAAAATGTAAAGGAGGCTTTAGTGCCTTATTGAGCTGTCACTAGCGGCTGACGAAACTGACATCACAGCTGGTCTCATAACTGTTCGATTAGGGAAACCCTTGCCATGTGTGGGTGAGCATTATCCTGCTGAAAAATGTCAGTTGAAAGCCCTGCCAGGACAGGCAACAGATGTGGTCTCAGGATGTCTTGCACATACAACCGAGCTGTTAATGTCCCTTATATCACAAATTGGGGGACTGACTGTCATATCCACAGTAGAGGCCGGATTAAAGTGCTCACCATGAGGCCTGCAAACTTTGATCCGACCTATGTCAGATCACAAGCAAAACCTAGAGTCGTCACTAAAGATGATGCGGTTCCAGTCCATAGCATTCCAGGTTTCTTGTTCCCAACAACACTATAAAAGATACTGACAATGGCTGTCTGTCAATGCTAGGAAACATAATGGGTGCTGTGACATCAAATTTCCTTCGGCTATGTGCCTAGAAAAGGTCTGGGCAGAAAAGGGGCCTTGTTTGGATGATGGACAATGCAACTGTGGGAGCTGCACATCCCAGCTGGAGGGCCGCAGTTTGAGGATGCCTGGCCTAGATAGTTGGCAATTTGTCAGAATAACCATTCTGCTTCTCTCTGTCCAATGATGTTCACCCTCTTAAATCTGTCAACTAGGCAAAACGTCATAATTGTAGAGGCAAGCTTAGAAGTCAGCGATCTATCACCAAAAGGTCCATTACCCAAAAGAAGTCTCTGAGAGCTTTTTTATAGGGCAGAGGAGGGAGCACTTTTACGTCCTCTTGTGGCAAGACCCAGTGTAAAATTAAACGTGTAATCATTTACATATCTGCCTGAGACATAAGTACATGACAAGTTTTGCAGCAATCCGACATTTTCATCTGGGTACATTATTTATCTTTTGTTAGAGTGTATATTGGATCTGCATTTTGCATTAACTACTAAATAATGGGCCATACACAGTGCGGTCTGCAGGATTGGCATGTGCATTACCGCTGAACTTGGCATTTGAAGCAATAGCAGTCACAGTTGTAGCCTGGCCGGTACCATACAGGTGCTGCCAGGCAGTTAGCAGAAATCCACATTCTGATCCCAGAGCCGAACCATGTCATGTATGTCACCCTTATTCTCCCTCATCCTGTGCATCTCAAACAAGGGAGGGTCCAAATGGAATCAGCGCTCCTACAATTTTTCAAGAAATGTAAGTAAAATTACAGCAATACATTATATTTTAGTAATAACTTAAAAATAACTGGAAAAAAATTTCATCTGACAGAATAAGAACAACCATGCTACAATTTCCTTAAACATTTCCAACTATTAGTCAAAATGACTAAATGCCACTTGTTTTCTCTAGCTGTGTTTTTGTAAGAAGCGCATCTAATATTAGCTCGGCTGTGCTTCTGCTGTATCCATTTTACTTCTGGCTATAATTTGCTATGCATATCTAGACACAGAACGCTGATTTGTGATATCAGAACTGTCTCTGAATAAAAGTACCCACTTCAAGATTACAGTTAGTAACAAATTCATCTACCTACACCTAACAATAGACAATTTTTACCAGGAAGTGTATTGTAATGTCTAAACATTAAGGGGGAGAGTTATCAAACTGGTGTAAAGGAAAACTGGCTTACTTGCCCATAGCAACCAATCAGATTCCACTTTTCAATTTTCCAAAGGAGCTCTGAAAATTAAAGGTATAATCTGACTGATTGCGCTGGGCAACTAAACCAGTTTTACTATACACCAATTTTGATAAATCTTCCCCTCGGGCTCTGATTAATCAAGACTGGTGTATGCTACACAATCTTGATATTCCCTGCACCACTGGAGATGGAATTTCATTTCGGAAAAGGCACAGGCTTCATCACAAATTAAATATACTCGGCGATGACCCTACCCACGTCCCGTTCTTGCCACACTACCCTTTTATAGAAAGTGGTAAGGGGTGTCTGAAAACTGCGACTAAATTTTATGGTAAGCCCATAGTATTGAATAGATAGAATAACACTCAAGTACTTTAGTCATCACTAGCTATTGATTTTTACAAATGTACCTTGTTTGATTCCTAAAATAATCCACAGTTCTAAAAATACACAAATTAAAGCGTTTTACCTGCATGAACAAGCTGACGAAAGCAGGGGCACAATTGGCAGGCTTTTATAAAGACAGATAAAACTAATAGGAAAAAATACACGTCACGTTCTACTGACAAAAACAGTTCTTGATATCAAGTAAAATATGACTAACAACACGTTCCTTTCACCGACTTGCGATATAGATGTAGCTCGCATTCTGACACCATTTGATATGATGTGAATGGCTATCTGGCATATCACAGTTCTGCAGATGATGTCTTGCCAGGAAGTGTATTAGCTGAGGGCACACAATTGCCTCACTTGGTAAATAAAATATACATCATAACATTGTCACTTGTGTACAGAAAGACAACCATAAGAGTGAGATACTGTAGAAAGAGAGAAAATGCCATACATAAAGCAATAGCTATAAAATATGCCCAATGTGGTCAGGCAGAGGTACAGTCTGTTCACTTCAACCTACTCACAGTATGCAAATAGTTCCTTCAAGACCCATAAAAAACCACATACTAAAGTAAAGTAACATACTGTATCTATAAAGCTAAAAAATAAATACAATACATAAAGAAATATATTATGCTTACTGTATCCTCCAAATTTGGCTCCATTCTCTACTTATGGATTTTCATGAATCCTGACACATGGTGTTTAGAATCAGACTTGATTTCATGTAATCCATTATGATGTCATAGCACTTTATTTTTCCATGGTGACATCATGGTTACTATGTGATGTTTTATAAGTATTTATGACACTTCATCATGCCGGATTCTAAATAATGTATGGCAAGGGAATAAAAAGGATATTTGAAAGGTACTGTACTATTCTGAAAAAAACGCATACAATACATACATAGCTTAATAAATATCCAATAAAGCACCTTAACCTCTTAATGACTGGGCCATTTTGCACCTTCGTGACCAGGTTTATTTTTGAAAATCTGACATGTATCACTTTATGTGGTAATAATTTTGGACCACTTTTACTTATCCAAGCCATTCTGAGATTGTTTTCTCGTGACACATTGTACTTCATGACAGTCATAAATTTGAGTCAATATATTTCACCTTTATTTATGAAAAATAAAGGTGTATTTAATCAAGATAAACACCTGCGCTCCCGTATGTAAGTTTACACTGAATCTAGCGTCTGTCAGCTAGATCAATGACCGCTGCTGGTTGCCTGTCCGGCCTGCTGACCTGGCCGATGTACTAAAGTAATATTCAAGTATTAATATGAAAGTATAAACTGTGCCCTTATTAAGACTAACTGCAAACTTTTATATATAGACACAGCTTGCTATACTAGTAGCCTGGGATCCAAGTAATACATTTACCAGCACGGGCGCCATATCCGCACACGTATTAGTGAAGAGCTTCCATTGAAAAATAAAGAAACACCCCACATGTGGTTGTAAACTGCTGTATAAACGCATGGAAGGGCGCAGAAGAAAAGGAGTGCCGTATGGTTTTTGGAAGGCAGATTTTGCTGGACTGGTTTTTATACACCATGTCCCATTTGAAGCTCCCCCAGATGCACCCTACAGTAGAAAGAATCAAAAAGTGACCCCATTTTGGAAACTATGGGATAAGGTAACAGTTTAATTGGTACTATTTTGGAGTATATATAATTTTTAATCGCTCTTTATTATGTTTTTTTGTGAGGCAAGGTAACCAAAGAATGTTTTGGCACAGTTTTTATTTTTAGTTTTTTACAAAGTTCATCTGACAGGTTAGATCATGTGCTATTTTTATAGAGCAGGTTGTTACGGATGTGATGATATCAAATATGTTTACTTTCTTTGTTTCAGTTTTCAATAATAAAGCATTTTTGAAAAAAAATGTTTTTGTGTCTCCCTTTTCTGAACGCCATATTTTTTAAATTTTTCTGACAATTGCCTTGTGCAGGGGCTTGTTTTTTGCAGTCAGAGTTGATATTTTTATTGGTACCATTTTTGGGTACACATGATTTTTCGATCATTTATTATTACACTTTTTGGGGCAAGGTGACCAAACAATTTGTAATTTCAATCTAGCTGGCCAAGACGCCACTGTGCATGGAAAGACATTGACTTAGAGCTCACTCTTTTTTGTTTGCCAGTTATGGCATACACGGCGCAAGAAAAATAATTTTATATTTTAATAGTCCAGACATTTTTAGACTCATTGATACCCGTTATGTTTATACTTTTTCGTTTCTTTATTTTTATAAGTAAAATTTGGAAAGCGAACGATTTCAATTTTTATTATTGGTGTGCTTTTAAAATTTTTAACTTTCTGTTATTTTTTCATATTAATTTTTAGTCCCTTTAGGGGACTTGGACTATTCTGTAGACAATAGAATGCTATAGCGCCTCGTGCACGGCTTTTCCAGCAGTTAGGTTGGTCACATTCCCAAGGCCCTAGGCCGCAGGTGCTCCAATCAGAAGGCAGAAAGAGTCCCCTCTGCTTAACCCCATGGAAGCCTTGATCACTATTGATCACGGCATCTGATCATGGCGATCCCAGCCATTGCGTCCCGATGCTGGTTGTATTATACAGCTGGCACCTGCCGCATAAAGAGTGGGCTCAGCGCATGATCTGAATCAATAAGTATCCATGTAATATATGAACATCAGAGGTTCTGCAAAGAGGGAGAACTGGTTTATGCAGGGGCTTTCTGCTCTGCTTTATAATTTATATTTGCTCATATCACAGATTCTGGTACATATCCACCACTTTAATTCTACACATATTTGATATATACATATTTAATAACTTTTTTCATTTACTAATAAGACTTGTACATCATATTGTGCTGTTTAATACACAGTTTGTCCACAAGATGGCATTATGAAAAGCATATTACGCATAGTATATTGCTTGCAGGGTCTACCTGTCCAGTAATTGAAATTATGCATAGCCATCATTTTATTTTTTTTATTTTTTCAAAAGGCAAAACTATTCAATAAAGAGAAGTCTTAAAAAGTAAAGTGGAATTCTCAGGTTTAATAGCATGAGCAGCTTCCTTAAATAGCTTCCTTTCCTAGCTCCTTTGTACTGCAATCATAAGAAAATGGCTTATGCTGTCATGTCTGTAGTTTGAAAGCTCATTATTGCAGGATTTGCTGTGCCACGTTGAGTCTGCACTTGCATTTGCACAGATTTTCCTTCTCCAGCTACCAGCTCAGTGTCTGATTTTCATTGTCAATGTGATGGTTTTTAATATGATAAAAGGCATTGTTTAGTCTGTATGATCAATAAAAAACAATGTTCTATTTTTCAAATGTTAATCTTCTAAGTAGCGCATTTCATCACAATGATATTAACAAAATACGACTGCATCAAGCCAGATGCCTTTTATTCCTGGATTATTCAATGGAGTTTAATAACAGTTCCATAAACTCCAGGATTTTAACGCGTGTAAAAGTTGTATATTTATTTTTAAAAAGGGAAGACATTTTTCAGCTATATACCCAATTATATGAAAACGTTGTCAAATAAATTTCATGCTACATTCAGGGCACTATTCAAGCTGGTGGTCTTTAGGCAGCATTTCTGAATACACCACATTAGTATCCCATACAGTTATATTCCATTGCACAGTAACCATCTTTATATGTATGTTGTATTAATACTAAAGGTGGCCATACATACGTGTATTGTTATGCCAACTATACAACTGAAGCAGGACCGGCCAACAATCCAATGTGTACAGGGGGTGTGCTATACATACGTGTATTGTTATGCCAACTATACAACTGAAGCAGGACCGGCCAACAATCCAATGTGTACAGGGGGTGTACTATACATACGTGTATTGTCATGCCAACTATACAACTGCAGCAGGACCGGCCAACCATCTAATGTGTAGAGGGGCGTGCTATGCATACGTGTATTATCATGCCAACTATAAAACTGCAGCAGGACCGGCCAACCATCTAATGTGTACAGGGGGTGTGCTATACATACATGTATTATCATGCCAACTATACAACTGCAGCAGGACCGGCCAACCATCTAATGTGTACAGGGGCATGCTATGCATACGTGTATTGTCATGCCAACTATCAAACTGCAGCAGGACCGGCCAACCATCTAATGTGTACAGGGGGTGTGCTATACATACGTGTATTGTCATGCCAACTATACAACAGCAGCAGGACCGGCCAACCATCTAATGTGTACAGGGGCATGCTATACATACGTGTATTGTCATGCCAACTATACAACTGCAGCAGGACCAGCCAACCATCTAATGTGTACAGGGGCGTGCTATACATACGTGTATTGTCATGCCAACTATACAACTGCAGCAGGACCAGCCAACCATCTAATGTGTACAGGGGCGTGCTGACTATCCCCCAACAAATATCAGGGTTAAGAAGGAACTGAAGAGTTTCAATGTCTAATTCTTTGATTCTCAAGGGTGGTAGCAGAGAGTAGAGGTTCTGGCAGCTGCCTTCTCCCTTCTCCCCATTGAGAAAATATGCATGCTTTGCTGAGCCGAGCATGAATGTGTAGGGGTGTCGGTAAGTATAGCTGCCAGCTTAAAGCCGGATTTATACAGGGAAATTATCAGTCCAATTATCAGGAATGAACATTAATATGAACACTCAATAATCAGACGTGTAAAGGAGCCGCAGATCATCTGATAAACAAGCAAGACGCTGATGCAAACACCTAAATTATTGTTTCTGGGCAGCATTTTGTGCTGTGTAAAGATTGTTCTGCTGCCCAGAAACAATGAATCTGCATAATGATGAGAGATGGCAGTAGCCATCGCTCCTCACCATACAGTGGAGGTGATTGCTTCATTTAAATGCAGCTCTTACCTCCACTGGCAAGCAATTATCAGGAATGGTTCCTTCCCGATAATTGCCTGCACAGTCAGCACTTGTAAATAAACCTTTACACTTGTTTGAAGGAGTATGAGCACCCAATGCACTGGACCAAATGATGGATTCTTGTGGAACGGATCAGTAATGTGAAGCACAGAGCCCCTTGGAGCTGTTTTCTCCATTCATATTACTCCAGAGTATTTTTCCTCATGAATTCAATATAGATTCATAACAAAATGATAGTATGCACCATTACATGTTGAGCTATTGCTCCCCACATGCATTGTAAATTATGAACATTTCGTACCAAAAGCCATTGTGAAAAGCAGGAAAACCATACCCAAGTAAGAATGGTTATTACTGAAAATCCCTGCAGGAATCCAATCCAATGTAAAGCACTAAGTATACATCATGAGCTATAAAACGGACACATGAATAAAACCTTACTGATAAACAGTATATGTTACAAAATGAAAATACATTTCAATTAACAAAAACCCAAATTACATGCTGTTGCCTCACTGTAGATACTAGATGATAAAAACAACATTGCACAGCCATGCCCATGTGTGCTTATGCTGGTGCTAAAGCAAATTACTATTGAAAGGTGAAGCAAACTCTCTGCAGGTCACCTAAAAACTAATTCAGTCATACAATTTAAAGGGGTTGTCCGGACTTTTTCTATTGATAACCTATCCTCAAGATAGGTCATCAATATCATATTGGCAGGGGTCCGACACCTGGCCCCCCGCTGATCAGCCATATGAGGAGATGACGCGCACAGTGCGCACGTGACATCTCTCATCTCTCTTCCTGTTCGCTGCTGTATGTCTGTGCAACAGCAGCAGCAAACAGGGAGTGAGAAGGGAGATGATATGTGCACACTGCATGCGCCGTCTCCTCAAACAGCTGATTGGCAGAGCTGCCGGGTGTCGGACACCCGCCGATCTGATATTGATGACCTATCCTGAGGGTAGATCATCTATAGAAAAAGCCCGGACAACCCCTTTAATGTGTAGCTAGAATCTCGGATTCAGCAGTAGATATGGACAGGGAGGAAATATTATATATAATTTGACAACACTTTATAATTTTTTTAAACTGTGAAAATTATAATTCAAGTGTAATATGCTTTGAAAATACTTAAATTTGAAAGAAGACATCATAGGGATACTGGGGCATATTTTGGAGGTATGCATATTTACTTATTACTGGCTTAATTGCATCGAAAAAATTGTGCTTAGGCATTTACGCCATTTTGTCATTAGCTACAAGGTATTCCTCAACAGGGTGCACCACTTGGAGAAATATGTTTCTTCTTATGCTAGTTTCACACTAGTGCTAAACTGTTCCTGCAGGCTGCTCCAGTAGAGGAATAGTCTGCCGGAGTTCATCGCATCCACCATAGCAGGAAACTGCCGGAGCACCGGCCAGAACCCATTGACTATAATGGGATGTTTCGAACATTAGTGCCGAGATTCGGCTGGACAAATACCACTGCAAGCAGCTATTTTTGTCTTGCCAAATTCTGGCACTCATGCCAGATCTCTGCCGCGTCCCATTGTAGTCAATGGGCTTTGGAGGCGAAAGGTAGTATCTGGCTAAGCCAGATGCGAGGAACTGCCTGCCAGTAAAGTTTAATGCTAGTGTGAAACTTGCCTGTAGTTGCTTAGTGGTACACCAACATTGGAAAAAAATATCCCTCAATGCAGAACTTATGCAGAAAAAGTAAGTGCATTATCCAAATCATTTGCAACATTTTTACATGCTAAATGTATGTGTTTGCATGCGTGTGTACTAATAGGAATACCAATGTATGCAGGATAAATGGTGAATATAAATCCCAAAATAATCCATAATAGGAAGCTTTGATACAAATATTCAACCATAATGAGGAGCCAGAAATGAATTTGCTAGATGCAGTCTACATTTATCTTGATTGTCGTGCATCATGTTGTTGCAGTGGTGAATCATGAGGACATTCAGAAATGAGAGAATATGCGGGAAATCATATTCTATGCAGCACATCCACACAATAGTAAAATTATTGAGTGCTCTGGATCTTTGTATCTTATAGTTAAAGTATTCAAGAACTAAAAGGCCCTCTAGTTTTAGCAACCAGCGCTTATGTATGTAGCTGGGCGGCAATCATTTGGCAGCATTTATAAAGTTTCAGTCTGTGGAGAAAGAGAAAAAGGAAAAAGGCAAGAAACTAATATTTTCTATTAGAGACAGAACACATTGAGATGGACTTCCAGCCTAGTTGTCACTAAATGGTAATTAAAGGGGTTGTGTCATGTTTTAAACGTATCCCCAGCTCGAACCCCAACCAATCACAACCAGGTTCTTATGTCTCCTTGTATAAATGGAGTGGCAGTCTAGCATGAGTCCTGCCATTGTATTCCTCTCCATAGAACTGCCAGAATTTGCTGAGTGCTCTACTTGGCTTCTCTTCAGCAGTACCATAGAGATCAACAGAGAAGCTGCGCACATATTAGACTGCTGTTCCATTCAGACATAGCACCCTGTTCTCACAAACAGCTAGGGCCCCAGGGGTCAGACGCCCACAGATCAGACACCTATCCATATGTATAGGGGATACATTTAAAACCTGGCACAACCCCTTTATTAATGTTTTCAACTCTTGCCTGCCTATAGCAGAACCTTTACATGACCCTTCTGTCTCTCATAAACATTGAAGTGCCCAATGTTAAATAAGGGGCTTTTGATCAGTTTCACAATTTATTTATTTTTTTTAATCTTATTACCAAAGAGGATAAGGCACTTTTTGTTAACAGGATCTAGCACTCTTGATAAAGTGCACTTTTGGAGGTCTTTTTCGAAATCTGAAAGACTAGGAAAAGTTGGACTTAAAGGGTTTATTCCATGACTAATGAAAAAAAATTAAAATCTAGAGATCTCCACATTCATTGCTCTGCTAGATTTATATCAAGATGACAGCTCAAGGGGAGTGTCTTTTCTGCTGCAGCTCAGGGGGCGTGTCTCAGCTCTCCCTATCACAGCTCAGGAGGCAGTTGAAGGCTGAAACTGAGCATGTGCGGTCTTCTCAGCGAGCAGGTCAAATAAATAAGAAAAAAAACAAACAGCAGGTGGCAATATATAGATACGTTTTATTGAATAAGTGAAGCTCAGTGGCTACGCTAAATTTTCAATTACATACAATTACAAAAGTATTCAGATCCAGGTGCTGGTTTGAAAACTGTAGAATATTGTTTTATATTTTTTGTTTGTTTAACTTTTGAATAAGTGGCACATATCAATACACAAAACTTTGTAATATATCTTATTAGGGAAAAGCTTTATGTAAATATTAAGCATCCTCCTTCAATATACACTTCAGTAACTGAAGTCTCCGTGGAGAGGGGAAGCTGGAGGGAACCTATTACAGTCTGTCTGCCCCAGACTTTATGTGACACTCATGACGTGAAGGTAGAGCAGCAGATGTAAGACATCTGATTGGCTCACAGCACAGCTCATCACCTTCACAGTATGAAGAGCCCATCCAGTTAGAACAGTTATAGAGAGAAATTCAACATTTACGGAAATCTGGAAAGTTGGCTAATGAAGGATTGTGTTTTTTTGCAGGGATAGGTAAGAGTTAAAGAAACCAAAAGCTTCAAAAGGTATTGTATCTCCTGTATCTCTCTCTCTCTCTCTCTCTCTCTCTCTATATATATATATATATATATATATATATATCTATCTATCTATATATATATATATATATATATATATCTATATATATATATATATATATATATATATATATATTGGATACAGTGCAAAGAGCAAGGCATGTCATCTACATATGATATCATTGTGGTCCACTAAGCATATATCACAGTCTCTTGTGAAATAAATACAGAATCATTTATGCTAACTTGCAAATAGATGTTTCAACCATCTTAGCTTTCATCACTACAAGATAGAGAAGCCATGGCAAGGAATCTGTCAGCCAGGGGCAGATTGGCCACAGACAGGGAAATATACTGGTGGGCCGATGCCCAGGTGGTCGTCTGACCTATCCTCACAGCTGGCCAGTAGAAGTTTTTTGTGGGTGTATTTTGATTGGACTGTGGTATTTGACTCTGTTTGAATGGTATAATATGTTGCAATATGGCATTGCTGGCCCAGCCTACTTGTGTTGGTTCTGCCTTAGATTAATTTGGACCAGACTAAAAAATGGGGCCCCTTTTAGTATTTTTTCCACGTACACTAAATTCCCAGTCCATCCCTGCTGTAAGCTCCCAAACACACCTAAACTAGAGTGAGTGATGAAGAGTGTCAGTGATGCTGGGTCAGGTTATGCAATTCTTCACACTCACTGTGCTACCACAAACCAGTAGTAAAATGCTTTGAGAGGACTCCTCTATAAGTCCTCTCCATTTCGTGTGAGTGCAGGAGTCCTCTCAATGCATTTTACTGCTGGTTTGTATGAATACAGTGTCGGAATGCATGTGAGCATAAAAATAAAAATTGCATAACCGGACTCAGCATCACTTACACTATACACCACTTACTCTAGTTTGGGGACTGTTTTGGAGCTGACAGATTCCCTTTAAGAAATGTCATTACATGATAATCTTCAAGGTTTGTGTATTGATTTAAAGAGGACATGTCAGCTCCCTTAACATGCCTGTTTTAGTATATACTTGGAATCCCCATGAAATAATGTAGGATCATATTTTCTTAGAATTATGCATTGTATCGATTCATTGTGCCATCGGTATACTATAAAATCATAGTGGCTTTTATCTGAAAAGTTTTCAGCTGGTATCTATATGATAAAAGAACATTTTCAAAATGGCATTAAAAGGACTACAGGACATGAGTTTGGTCCAGAGCTGTATGTGCATTGAATTAAGAGTTGCCTTTGACCTTTTATCTTTTTTTCTGAGCAGTGCCAGAAAATGCCTGGATGTAATTCAAATAATTTCAGGTATTCTTATCTCAAAGCTGTAGCAAAGGGATACATGAAAGAAGAAAATGGCTGTGAATTAAAGAACATCTATTTGTCTCCTCATTTTGCATGTACTCATTGCTGTACTCTATGTGATGCTGATAGAGTACTATACCATAATCCATAAATCATTGCCTTTGCACTGCAATATCATTACATATTTTAAGCCCTAGTATGATTTACAACCATAAGTTACTGAACACAGCATGAGCTGCTGAAAATAAACCTTGTCCCAGAATAATTAAACATTATCTAATCTTAATGTGGGTTTCAAACAGATCTCATCGACTCTTGCTAAAGGTTAAATTAATTTATTATAAGCATCTGAATAATAAAGTGTTTATATATAAAGTACGGTATATATTGCATCAAAACTAAAACCATACTTAACACTTTTAGAATTGAGCCTGCAATGTGTACATTTTACTGTATTGGTATTTAAATTTTAGAAAACATTGGTCAATCTCCATTTCCATAGAGATGGGACCGCAACGTTTCCAGATTTTTTTGCTAATTCCTGCTACATAATGTCTAATTTTCTGTAGAAACAATGGAATAGGCATGTTGAAATCTAACATGCCCTGGTCCTTCGTTCCTCCCATCATCTGCTGTTGTGGTAGACAGGTGAGGCAAAGTTATACAGTGGATATAAACAGTCTACACACCCCTGTTAAAATGTCAGGTCATGTGCTTTAAAAAAATGAGACAAAGATAAATCATTTCAGAACTTTTTCCACCTTTATTGTGACCTATAAACTGCACCACTCAATTGAAAAACAAACTGAAATCTTTTAGGTGGAGGAAAGAAAACAAAAATAACCTAAAAATTGTGGTTGCATAAGTGTGCACATATAACTGGGGATGTAGCTGTGTTCAGAATTAAGCAATCACATTAAAAAAATGTTAAATAGGAGTCAGCGTACACCAGCTCTAGTTGGTCTTTCAAAATTGATGAAAATACGAGAAGAAAACTGGTCTGGGAGGCTACCAAAAGGCCTTCTGCAACATTAAAGGAGCTGCAGGAATATCTGGCAAATACTGGCTGTGTGGTACATGTGACAACAATCTCCCGTGTTCTTCATATGTCTGGGCTATGGGGTAGTGTGGCAAGACGAAAGCCTTTTCTTACGGAGAAAAACATCCAAGCCAGGCTACATTTTGAAAAAACACATCTGAAGTCTCCCAAAAGCATGTGGGAAAAGGTGTTATGGTCTGATGAAACCAAGGTGCACTTTTTGGCCATAATTCCAAAATATATGTTTGCCGCAAAAACAACACTGCACATGACCAAAAGAACACCATACCCACAGTGAAGCATAGTGGTAGCAGCATCATGCTTTGGGGCTGTTTTTCTTCAGCTGGAACTGGGGCCTTAGTTAAGCTAGAGGGAATTATGAACAGTTCCAAATACCAGTCAATATTGGCACAAAACCTCCAGGCTTCTGCTAGAAAGCTGAACATGAGGAGGAACTTCATCTTTCAGCATGACAACGAACCAAAGCATACATCCAAATCAACAAAGGAATGGCTTCACCAGAAGAAGATTAAAGTTTTGTAATAGCCCAGCCAGAGCCCAGACCTGAATCTGATTGAAAATCTGTGGGGTGATCTGAAGAGGGTTGTGCACAGGAGATGCCCTCGCAATCTGACGGATTTGGAGTGTTTCTGCAAAGAAGAGTGGGCAAATTTTGCCACGTCAAAATGTGCCATGCTGATAGACTTATACCCAAAAAGACTGAGTGCTGTAATAAAATCAAAAGGTGCTTCAACAAAGAATTAGTTTAAGGGTGTGCACACTAATGCAACCATATTATTTTATTTTTATATTTTTTCTTTCCTCTACCTAAAAGATTTCAGTTTGTTTTTTAATTGAGTTGTACAGTTTATAGGTCACATTAAGGGTGGAAAAAGTTCTGAAATGATTTATCTTTGTCAAATTTTTTTACAGCACATAAACCTGACATTGTAACAGGGGTGTGTAGACTTTTTATATCCACTGTACAAAGGATGGTCTGCTGATCCTGCTAAAATCATTGGCTACAGCTGAATTTCTTATGCGCATGACGAGCATTAGATGTCCAATGGTCACATATGGCACTCTAGAAAGGAGAATGGGATTAAATAATTTTTTAATTATCAAATAGCTTTTACTAGGAAATTCCCACCCATGAGGGTCAAATTGTAGAGTCAATAGACACTGTCGAGCATTCAAATACCTGCTTTGATGCTCACATGTACAATTCCTTTTGACAGTAATCTCCGCTGCAAAACACTAATCACAGGGTATCCCATTAATGAGACCATCCGTGATCAGCTGTAATAGGTGTTGAATATAGCAGCAACTGTTCGATTTTCTGCAGCACCACCGCTATATGTGAAGTTAAAGGGTTTCTGTCACCAACTTTTGACATTATAAGCTGTCTGACATTAGCTATGTGCTAATGTCAGACCAGCTTGATAATGTCTTTTTTATAAAAATCTGCTGTATATTTAGTCCGAAAAACTTACTTTTATATTATGTAAATTAGCCTCTAGGAGCAGGGGGGGCGTTGCCCTGCTCCTAGCGGCTCCGTCCGGCAACCTGCTGGCACGCCCCTTCACACTTTGATTGACAGTGCAGGGCAGCGATCCTCCTGCACTGTCTCGTTCTGAAATCGCGCGCCGCGCGCCGCTCTGTATTCGGCGCAGGCGCGGTGAGCAGAGGACGCTGGTGCCTGCTGTCCTCTGCTCACCGCGTCTGCGCCCGAATACAGAGCGGCGCGGGCGCGATCAGAACGAGACAGTGCAGGAGGATCGCTGCCCTGCACTGTCAATCAAAGTGTGAAGGGGCGTGCCAGCAGGTTGCCGGACGGAGCCGCTAGGAGCAGGGCAACGCCCCCCCTGCTCCTAGAGGCTAATTTACATAATATAAAAGTAAGTTTTTCGGACTAAATATACAGCGGATTTTTATAAAAAAGACATTATCAAGCTGGTCTGACATTAGCACATAGCTAATGTCAGACAGCTTATAATGTCAAAAGTTGGTGACAGAAACCCTTTAAGCATTACACAATGAATATATTTAAAACCAGAGATGTGGCTTGCTAGTCTTGATCTGGAAGCTTTATACAGAACTCTACCACATTATGCCAGTCTCTAGATGGTTAGATAATTATTGACTGGAAAAGCAATATAACTTGAATAGCCCCTTTGTAATGCAACTGTTGGAATTCTTTCTTACAATTCATAATTTTCTTTTCTATCATAAGGTCTACCCCCAAGCTCATTGGGACCACTTTAGGGAGCTTCTATGTGCCAACATATGTAAATCTCTACCATGATACAGATGCAGCCAAGCTAAACTTGATGGTTAATGCATTAAGTAAAGAATGGCAAGAAAAGGATAACTGACTTTTTAATGGATTCCAATGGCTTTTGTCACAAGATAACCAAAATAACACTGTGCCATGAGTTATCAGAGTCAATTTTTGCTCGACTACATCTGTACATGTATTGTTGTGCTAGACTCCCTTTATCTAGTCATATATGGTGATATTATTCATTCATTATCTTTAAAGAAGCAAAGGTTCAGGCTTGCTGGGGTAGTAATACTTCATGATCACACATGTGATGTTTGACTTTGCCGTCAGATATTGATCCAGATATGTATATTGTCATTGGAGGTGTTATCATTCTTCTATACATTTCACTGATAATATGGAGACTTTCCTGGATAGGTAGATATTTTTATACATATTGGATCATGTGCCTATTTATTGGCCAATGTTGACAATGTTTGGGCAATCTGATCAGTTTTTTGTGTGAGACCAGCTTGACAGGTTAATGTTATGCTATCAAGTGTTGCTTTCACAACCTGACATGGTTTCCCTCCATTGGTTGTTCCAACAGCCTGTGCCATGCCTGTTGCAGATCTTTGCCAATCAATAGAGAAGAGGAATCAATTATTCGAGAAACCTCTGACCATCTGCTCCTTCTTGTTCACATCACATGACAGGAACTGGGCTTGTGCTGCCTGCCCAATGCCCATCTGTCTAATTCCGGCTATTATGACCATTGGTATCTGATGACTTGCCACTAAAGGAAACTACAGGTAAATGCAAAAAGAAAGCACTTAGGCCGGGTTTTACTTTTGAGGAACAATTTTTAGAAGCGAAAGTAATCTTTAAAATGTCATTTGAAAGACTGGTATATTGTTATGACAGTGATCTAAACTCATTTGGGGCTCATGATAGATTTGAAGTTTTTACTCTTTTACTTGATACAAACCTTCTATCTCCCTTCTTTCCTTAAAACTTGGTAGCAAAAGCCTATTAAAGTAACTGTATCCATTCTTTACACCTCATCTTATTATATGTGTTTGTAATTGCTATTTTATACTATAGGCTTCCTTCACACATCAGTTGTGGCAGTTTTTTTGTGCCTATAAAAAACACTGATAAACACATGTGTTTTTGCTTTTTTAAGACATTCTATGGGGGATATTTATTAAAATTGGTGTAAAGGAAAACTGTCTTAGCTGTCCATAGCAAACAATCAGATTCTACCTTTCATTTTCAAAAGCAGCTCTGAAAAATGAAAGGTGGAATCTGATTGATTGCTATGGGCAATTAATAAATCTCCCCCTATGTTTTTTTGGTCACACGTTTGTATGCACTTTTGACTTGATAAAGAAATCTATGAGAAAACACTTGAAAACATGCTACAACCATGCTGGGAAAAGTCAAAGTACACTGAAAGTAAAGAAAAATGGCACTACAAAAAATGGATGTTTATACTGTGCTTCATATTTCCCATAAAGGTACAGCTAACATCCCGCAAAAAAAAGAAGCTATAAAATGCAGCAACAGTTGCAAAAGTCAACAAAAATGACACAAAACTATGTTTGAAACAATTATTAAAAGAATGAAAGTTAGGTTTTAGGCAGTACAGATTCAGTCTCAATTCCTTCTTCTACTACACATTTACATTCAAACATTAGCAGTTATTTAGAAGGAATGCAAAAAAGGGTTTAATAAAATATGGAAAATATAGGCGAATATGTGTCACTTGTGATGTTTGAGATGCACCGTCCCTTATGCAAAGTGTCCCTAGAAACTATTTTACAATTCTCATGTGTGGTGCATAGGTTTTTCCGCACATAGATTGAAAAATTTTCCCAGTGAACTACTAACACACTGCCTGATTGCTACTAAATATTTGGCAAGCAATCGCTAGGAACTGTCTGATACCTCACTCAAATACAAAGTGCATAAAATCAGTAAACTTACGGTATTCTGTCTGAAAATTAGTGGCATTTAGTATTCCCATGTAGCAGCATTACAAGAGCCATATGTTCTAAAATATCTATGCCACTTACCATATCAGCAAGAGACAATAATATGCTTCCATCTAATCAGTGTGTTTTGACAGCTGCCTGAAATAAACTGGTAAAATGTGTGCTCTATAATGTTTATGTGATAGATGGATGGATAGATAGATAGATAGATAGATAGATAGATAGATAGATAGATAGATAGATACGATAGATAGATAGATAGATAGATAGATAGATAGATAGATAGATAGATAGATAGATAGATAGACAAATAGATCATGGTATTACATATGATGCAGTCATGTGAAAATGAGAAAAAAGGAATAATTTATATACTGCTTGGGGGCTGAAATAAGGAACTGCTACTGTGAGCATGACTTGTCACTTCCTTTCACACACAATGCAATGAGGGGGAATAGAGCAGGAGCGGGAATGTAAAACCATGATGAACACAGATTCTGAAGCCGTGAAAATAAATTTAATGGTGGTTTAGAAAAAAAAAACACCACTTATGTTATATTTACACATGGATGGAGATATTTCAGATACTTTTGGTTGAAAAATTATTTAACCTAAAGGCACAAAGCCTTTTTCATGATGCAATAAATACGTATATAAGTAGAAAAAACAATTCTGCGTTTGAAGACCCACATCAACCCTAACTAGATATAATAATCTAATGTTTAGCTTGTAGCAATGTCCTACTATGTGCACATAACCAGATAACCTTAAGACAAGACATTCAGTGTGCAGGTAGTAGACAGATTTGAAAGTTCTCATCTCTGTCCACCAGTACAAGCTGTACACAGCAGCTAGTGAACTTTTAAGGAGAGTTTGCTGTAAAATGGCAGGGATCTGTATTTAGAGCATCTGTGAGAATGTTTCGAGCATTAACTTTTTTTCTTTTGCTCAAAAAACCATCTGCATGCTTGTCCAGCTATGCTGCTGAGATGCATTGGCTCAAAAAAACCATCTGCATGCTTGTCCAGCTATGCTGCTGAGATGCATTGGCTTTCAGAGGGCAAACGTGTCCTACAGCATGGCTGGTGAAAAATAGGTGCTACATTTTAAGAAGATCTCTGGTTTCTTGTAAATCTTTCTTCTACCGGTCAGTTGCAACGGGGAACTTGGGGCCCCTTTAGCAGTGATTATGACAGTCCCAGTAGGTGGGCCTTGGTTAAGCTAATATTTATTACCTATCCTTTGGAAACGTGAAAGATGTCGGAAAACCTTTGTTTGGTCAGGAAGATGAATCCCTGGTTAATGTTGTCACTTTGTAGCACTGGGATCCTGAATTCAAATGTAACCAAGGACAACATCTGCATTCAGTTTGCATGGGTTTCCCCTGGGTTAGGCTACTTTCACACTTGCGCTTTCCCTTTCCGCTATTGAGATCAGTCATAGGATTTCAATAGCGGGGAAAACACTTCCATTTTGTTCCCGTTCATTGTCAATGCGGACAAAACTGAACGAAACAGAACGCACCAGAATGCATTCCGTTCCGTTTGGTTGCATCCCCATCGCGGACAGAATAAGGCTGCAAGCACCATTATTCTGTCCGCGATGTGGTGCGGAGCAAGTCGGAACCGTCCTGAAACAAAATGTAAGTCAATGGGGACGGATCCATTTTCTTTGACACAATCTGACACAATAGAAAACAGTCCGTCCCCCATTAACTTTCAATGGAGTTCAAGACGGATCCGTCTTGGCTATGTTAAAGATAATACAACCGGATCCGTTCATAACGGATGCAGACGGTTTTATTGTCAAGACGGAAGCGTTTTTGCTGATCCTTGATGAATCCAGCAAAAACGATAGTGTGAAAGTAGCCTTATCTGGTATTATCCCACACTCCAGAAAAATACAGGTAGGCTAAAGGATAACTGTCAAATTTTCACTCTAAATTCAATTTTCACATATGTTGTTGCTGCTGTGGTGATAATCCATAATCACTAATTATTGTCTTCACATACCACTTGTTTAATATGATTCTGTCCATAGCAACCGCTCCTTACAGGACTTCTTTCTGATTATCATCTCAAGATAGCCGCCGATGCCCTTACCCTGAGTCTAAGACCTCCCTCCCTAACTACACAGAATTCATTTGACCCATCTCGGGAATGCGCAGCCTCACCCCAACCAAATGGCTTTCTCCAGAATTACACACGCCTTCTTCCTCCTGAGTAGTGTTGATTGTGAATATTGTAATCACAAATTTTTATCGCGAATATTCTGATCGGGAATATTTATTGCAAATATCGGCACTATCCCGGTCCGACTGGAGCGCGCACGCAGCGTTCAAGACTTCCCACTACTACATCCTCCATCTTATGTATATGAAAGATAGGAGACAGAGGACACCTAGCAACATTTTAGCCGCACCACTAAAATTCCTGGGGGAGGAAAGAACAAGCTGCAATTACTGGGTAATTCAATACCTATACAAACATTTTAGCTAGGGAACTAAGGTAAACTTAGTGAGACCAATTCAATTACATTAAAAAATATGACAGTTACCCTTTAAAGATGTGCCTATTTAAGTAAATACTTGTATTTTTCCATGAAATAACAATTCCAACTCATGTTCTTATAGTACTCTGTGCTGTGCCGTTCCTTTTATTCTTCCTGGAAATTTCTGAAAACAAATTGACAACTGGCCTCTGGGTGTTACCAT